>CABFVX010001903.1:47752-136558 GCA_902151425.1 Timema shepardi | reverse complement strand
ATCTATACAGTGATTACATTCAATATAACATTATTCATAGTGCTGCTATCTATACAGTGATTACATTCAATATAACATTATTCATAATGCTGCTATCTATACAGTGATTACATTCAACATAACATTATTCATAGTGCTGCTATCTTTACAGTGATGTCATAACTGAAAATTAGTCAGCTGTGGACAGTCAACGTTACAGTTCAACCAAGAGCAGCATCAGTCTACTCTCCTGACCTGATGAAGCTGTCTGTGACAGTGAAAGCTTGTCCTTAAAAATGTGTTTATGTGTTTTTTAGTGTTATATCCAAACATTTCTACTCCAGTATCACATAGGTAAGTTTGCTGGCTATCCCTCCTAATTTAAACCATGACTTTGTTTAGAGTAGTTTTTGAAACGTGTTTTGTACTGTAAAATAAAATCTCAGTATAAATAATATGATTTCTGTAGCAAGGAAATAAATTTATTGTGTACTGCATTTGAATATTATTTATTTTCACTTATATATATCATATAGGTCATATATTTTATTCTTTTATAATTTTATACAAAAAAATGGGTGTTCTCCAAAGTGAAAAAGGTTAGGAATTCTCTTTACAAGGAAATACCCTAGCATTTTTCTAAAAGAATAATAGACCTGTTTGTAGAAACAAAAACACTATCAGAGTCACAAACACTCAACTCTCAGTCAAGGGATGTTGATTACAATTCATGTAATACAATCGTGGTAACGAACAAGAACATAATATATATTATATATATATTTATATACATTTTTATGTGTATATTGTATATATAACATATAATAAGATTTGGAAACATAAGTAATTAATAAAAATCAAATCATAAATAGAATTGTGTTTCTATAAATAAATGTCTTAATACTCAGTATTTACCAAAAACTAGCATTATTTTTATTATAAAAAGTATTCCAATAACAAATTAACCATGGTACACATTTTTACAGGAACATATCAATGGAATTATATTTTTTAAACATATTAATGAGCATAAAAAAAAAGAGTAGCCAGAATATGTAACGTAATAAGATATTCATCTTAATAAAATTGCATGTCACTCAACTTCGTCCTTTAGTTGACCAAAAGTTTTATTTAATAAAGTCACAGCTTAACCGATCCAAAAAAAAATAGTTACATTTCACAAACACAACTAATGTTGATTAAGTTGGGTTTTTTTCATAATCTAGGAATAAGATCTATATTTTTAATGTGTCAAATTCAAATTATGAATAAAAGCTAGCAATTATTGCAAAAAATAATGTAAGTGATAAAAGTATTAAAAATATATGTTTTCATATAATTGATACCAAATTTATTTACTACCTTAATACTAAACTATTTTGTGGTCTATCATTAATGTAATTCATGTTATGAGACCTCTATAAAACCATATATTGATATTTAACTTTTAATTCACATTTGATCACAATGAATATGTCCTAGTGTGTGTGCACTTTCTTGGCATAGAAACTATAAAACATATTTCAGGAAAGGTATCCACATATTACCAAAATATGAAGATGGATGAAGTAATTAATATTTTTCCAATATACTCCCAACATAAAAAAAAAATTAATCACTAAGCTACAATTGTAACTTAGCCCTTGTATGTTTGTACATATTTCACAGCACTACAAAACACACCTACTTGGTATAAAGCTGGGGTGTAAATACTAACCAACAAAATTCCTCGTGAATACCGACTTTCACAAGTCACAGGAGGCAGAAAGAGACTACGTTGACTTTGAGCTTAGACACCTTTAGTCTTAGTGACCCTCAACATTAGTCTACTTGTTGAACAAGGAATCTAGTGTTTGTGTGTATTGAGTTAATAATTTACATTCCAGTAATACCCAGGTAAATGTGGTGGTTATCTATCAACAATGTAATATATATACTTGGAACAAGGTACAGGAAAGATTGATACAAAACACATAAAAAGGTACAAACACAATATGTCCTTTACAATGAAAGAGGAAACCAAAAAACACAAAAGGAGAAAAAGGAAATTAGTAAAGGACAAACACAGGAAAAGGACATTGGATACGAATATATAATATATATCTTTAAGGAAAACCTTTTATATGTTTCTACCCACCTTTCCTGTGCCTTCTTCCAAATATAACAAAATACCTCAAAGAGCAAAGAGGTTTTACTTAAAGAAATATATTATATTCCATTCACAATAGGTTTTTACCTGGATGACAATTCGAAAATCATATGTTTAGGTTTTGGGTTGCCAATACTGATAAAAGATCACAGTTTTGTTATAAATGTAAAGATCTTTAATTACCTGTTATATATTACATTTAAAATAACGTAAACTTAAGTTTTCTCATACTATTTCATTTTTTTAAATAATTTCTTTTTGTCCAACTCGAAACAATATTTTAAACATAATTAAAAGTACTTATTTTTCGTTTTGGAATGTTACTGATTTTGTGTAATATAGTGCATACATCAATACCTTTTAATACAGGCATCGTATTTACTTGAAAAAGAGAAAATTGTTGTCATTTTTTTTTTACATACAATACATGATTTTATGATTATTTTATCATATTTTTAAATATTTAACTGAATAAAGTATTTTCATCAACTGCGTGTCCGCATCATTGTAAAAAAAACTTGTTTACCGTTATGTTCAATCATATGGTTTAAATTAGTCAGTCGCCATTTTGAGGCTATGTTCGTTAGAAGTTTTTGTGAAAGTGGTGTGAATGTTTTTTAAAGTGGAATAAAACGATAAATAAACTTTGTGTCTGTCCTAAAATAAATATATAAATATTGGCCTAAATCATTGTGGTTAGCTATCACATTAATATATTACCATCTGTTTTCATTACAGTCATCCAAAGTGATAGATGTCAGCTGTTGGCGTAGTGATATATTAAGGATTACTTCTAGTAAAATTTCGAGCTGTCATCCAGGTAAACTTAGCTCGTGAATGCCTTATACTTTCAACCAGGATCTAGCTCATTATTTTATACCAAACACTTTAAATATACTTACAAAGTTATCAAAGAAGAGATTAACTAATAAGTGTTTCCTTATTTTTTAGATACAAGTAATTTATTTTTTAAGAATACCATAATCATATTTTGAGTATGAATAGTTAGTGAGTTAATACTGGACTCTATTCAAAATTTCATACACTTCTAGTATGCTAGTTGTTAACAATAATTTATATTCTAATTTAAATGGGAAAGATATACACAAACATAACTATAAAACCACATTAAAACACCTTCTTAAACTCTGGTACAGCTCAACCTCCCTAACAAACACATCTCAATCGCAGATTTATTATTAAAACAGACAGTTTAAATTTATCTGGTAGAAACCTAGGCTTGTATGACAAAACACCTTCTGAATAATGGGCACGGACGTGTGTGTGTGTGTGTGTGTGTGTGTGTGCGTGCGTGCGTGTGTGTGTGTAAGTCTCTACATAGTGGATACAATTCGAAAACATCATTGTACATAATTTACTGTACAAATGCAAGCAACACAATTTTCTTGCATGAAGTATAACCATAGGCTAGTCAAGGAAATAATGTTAGAGGTTTTGAGTTTATTGGTGGATCATTCTTAGTTTTTTAAGAGCTAGATACAAAAAAATTACGCACATACAATAACCTAACTGTTTTGAGGGAAGTAGTGTATTTTCTTTGTTTTTGTTGTACATTGAAATTTATTTAATAGTTGTGTTAATTTAATAGATTTGGCCAACAGTAGATAATTTATTTTTAAACCTGTCTGGATAGTTTTATAACTTAATTTTACAATATGGTGCTGTACATATTTCATATTTAAATGTGTTTTATGCTATGTTACCAACACTTAGGAAAAAAATTATTTAATATATTTAAAATAAAATAGTAAAAGTGTCAAATTTCAAAAATCATTCTAAATAGGCCCTGCCCTAGTCCAGTTGTGGTGTGAAAATATTAGTCTTCTTTGTAAAGAAAATAATAGTAAAACCAAATCTTATGACTAACCAAATGTGTATTGTCTCCCTGAAAACTGCCCACATTATAACATGCCTTAGAGTGAGTCGAGCGCCCCAGCAGCCAACAAATGATCAATATTAGCTAAAATTCTATAAGTGATTGTATTAATTGTGTACACATTACAGAAAATTGAGGAACGCTGCCAGCTATATACTTGTGTTTAAATTTGTTGCTCCAAGGAGCTGTGTGGACTGTTATCCATCATTTCTCTTGACTTGCCAAATGTCATTACAACTAAACTCATCTCAACCAGAGGTCCTTAGTCATCTGATGAACGTATCCTAACCCACCAAGATAGAGCAACACATAAATTAGGCGATGGCTTAACCCATCAAATCACATATAATATAAGTCCTTCCACTAATAAAATTAAGTTATGACTCAGGTAAAGTAAACATAATATAAGTACGTTATACAGTGTTTTTTTATAAGTTTGAAAACATTAAAGATTATGTATTTTTCCTCTTTCTCCAATTTGTTGGTATGAAGTACAAACAGTGGCAAAGGGGAGGCATAAAATATAATTATGAAAATTGTTTTGTTAATATTTGGTTCCTGATCATATTTAATAATAAAGTAAAAGTATTTGGACACTAATTATAAAGCAACACGGCAATGTCTTAGAGATCACGTGTAGTTATAATTCATAAAAGATGTTTAAGAGAGCATTTCACTGTTTGTATAAACCACTATCAATCATACTTTGGTTTAACTTTGATACAATCTATCCTCTTATGAGAATTAAGAACCAATATGAAGCAGTATATTAGCAAAACTGTGAATATACTGCTTCATATTGTGTTTAACATTTTCAAGAACAGTTACACTCAGGTTTAACAATGTAATTGAAAAATTATATTCAACACAAGTAGTTGTCTCAGAAATTATTATAACAGGTTTTATTCTTGACAGTCTGAGAGAGACTATAGTGACTAGATTCATAGGAATAGGTAGGGGACTTCATATACAAATTATTTTATAAAATGATTTTGTCGATTAAAAGAATAATGTAAAAAACCTACTAAATTAACCTAGATATTACGAAAAGGGTGAACTTACAAGATCATACTGATAAATAATCATTAACTTTCGAATTTCTAATGCCATAGAATAAGGAGCTTGAAAGTTATTTATTATTTATCAGCATGATCTTGTATGTTCACCCTTTATCGTAATATCTAGGTTAATTTAGTACAGTTTATTTTAAATTATTCTTTTAATCGACAAAATAATTTTATAAATAAATATATCTATACTTATTTATATACACACTTTTATATATCTATTAAAATTAGAGTATTTAAAATAAGAACCAGAATTACTATAAATACAGTTTTATTTGAGATAGATAAATTTAAACTATGAAGAAAAACTATTCTTCTGAGATGATAATATAAATTTATTATGTGTTGCTTCCAAAGTTGACTCAAATAGCAGCCAATCAGACCTACCCCTTTTGGAAACAATTTGCTTATAGGGTGGTGTTTAAACTGTAGCTATACACAGAGTATTCGAAATTAGCCTCGCTTATATGACGGTTTGGTGTCATGATGATGCCAACTTCATGAGGAAATTAGTTTACAAACCCGGTAGGAGCTGCATCTTTGTGCTATGCTAATGACACCTAGACATAGGGGTCAGATCCAGACTAGATGGTTTTACAGCACTGAGTCAATATTAATATATCAACAGGAATAAAAGAATTGAAGTTAATGAACTAGCAAAGACTACAATATTATTTGTTTAGTGGATAGAGAAAGAAGTATTAAGGGTAGCCATGGTACTAGTTCTACTCCGTACCGCTATGATTATTCTTTGGTTTTCCACATACTAATTTTATTCTGCTTTGTTACATGGTTCTTTCTATTAAAAATTAAAATATACATCAAAAAAGATACATATAAAACAAGCTGAATTGTTTTAAAAGGTGAATTGATGCATCAGACAATTTATATGTGACATCTCAGTTATCTGTGTTTCCCAAAATTGTTTTAACCGGTTGAAGTATGAAGAAATAACAAGAGTGTTAATTTTATATGCAGTCATCACTTCAGTCCAGTAGAAGCAGTGTAAAGTAAGAACTGTTTCTCTTTTTCCTCCTTATTTTCAGGATTATATAGGATTACTTCACATAGGAAAATATGAGTAGTGTTACTCTTAAGAATAATCCCAACTTGCAAGTGTTTGTCCCAGAATGATAGTGTGGAATTGAATTAACTAATGTTTATAGGGGAAATAACTTTTATATGCAACAGTTAATAAAATAGTGATTTGCATCCAAAATATCAAAACATTTAACTACATTTAGTCGTAATGTAATAAAATGACATTTACTTTTCTTTAACAGCTCAAAAAAACAATTAAAAATGATAGATTTCATAATAGGCTCGCTATTGTTTTAGCACCATGTATTACTACCGGTTCCGGTTACACACATGTTTACTAATTATGCTAATGTGCTAAGGATGATGAAGGTTGAATTTAGACAGTGTATCCACATTTGCATGTGGGTATAAAACAATGTAGAAAAAACTAACCTCAGTCCACCCAACCGAGATTCAAACCTTGATCGCCCTGTCATCTGCAATTAAGTCTATTGCAAGAGTGATGCCTTAAATCAGGGGTCAGTGACCTTGTTTTAATCCTGAGTGATTTATAAAACCTATCAAAGATCCCACGATCCCCCATTGCTTCTCCACTCTTTGATTATGTTAGTATCCTTACCTCTGGTATTTTTATACAACATTAACCGATCAGGGTCATTAAAACTATTGATTGAAAGTTCTTAATTTGTTTGCAAGTTTAGAAGACTCAAAGATCTACTTTTAACTATGAACATCGGCAGCCAGCCGATTGCCGACCCCACATTAGACCATTCGACCACATAAGCAAGTAGAAGGTTAGTTGTTGCAATTTATTAGCAATGAGACTATACATAATTTGAACCAACTTTGTGGGTCACCCTATTTGCCCAGCAAGCTCCAAAACCAGCTTAGAATAATATATGTTTGAGTTAATCTTATATAGCACTGAATCTTAGAAGTTTCTAAGATATCTAGGTTTGACTTCTAAGTCAAGAAGAATACAAATTAAATATATTTCTTTGTTATAATTAATTTGATATATTTTCAACTATTGCTCAAATGGCTAGAGGACATTTTAATGTGAATATTACTACCATCTTCTATTTTAATAAAATGAAGAGTTTGTCTGTCATAAGTGTAAGTGTCGAGCAATATCTGCAGCTTGCAGACATCTGAAATTTAAACATTAATAGCCACTGTGTACTAACATGTGCAACTCAAAGCCAAGATTTTACAATTTGGATTTGATTTTTTTAAATTCATTAAAACTAGGGCAAAAGAAATAAAATGAAGGTTTTTTTTTGCCTGTTTGAAGCAAAGAAAAGAGCTGCAAAAGTTGGTTAATACGGGCAGTGCCGGGTCCTTCTGCTGGTTTATAATATTTTTAGCACAATAGTTTATTATGCCCAACACCTTCCTGGCATGGCTGAAAATGTACCCTTTCACAGAGATTATTGACAGGTGAGGACTGGATGTTGTGCCTGTTCAAATATTAAATTATATTATGAGTCATGTGAAGCTACAACAGACCTAGCAAGCCGGTAGTGGAAAATATATGGCTTGAATAAAAAACTGAGCCAGGCTGCAGGCTGGAAACAGTAGTGGATGTAGTCTCGGCTATTGTCTCTAATAATTTTATTTCTGTTTAATAGTTATGGAATGTTCTGAAAGAGTATGATGGGGATGCATGGTTAGTAAATGTAATTATGGGGGTGTATGATTAAAGTAAAGCATGTGTTAGGGTGGCTGGAGCTTTGAGCGAATGATTTGACATTGAACAGGATGTTAAACATGGTTATGTTCTGTCCCCATGGTGGTTTAATGTATTCATGTATAAATGCATGAGGGATGCTTGTGAGGATGTGGTTGGTGTACTAATAGACAATATAAATGTGAGAGGGCTGTTATATGGAGATGATGCCGTACTAATGGCTGAGAATGGAAGTGATTTGCACAATGCATTACATCGTTTGACTGTGGTGACAGACAGAATGGATCTTCGTATGAGTGTCTCCAAGACTAAGGTGGTAGTTTTTGATAAGAGCGGATCAGGAATGATCGTTAGCTTAGTATAAATGGTAAACTGTTAGAACAAGGGAATGATCTTGTGTATCTGGGCAGAATGTGTTGTGAAAATGGAAGGACGGGTAGTCAAATCGACAAACAGGTGAACGAATCTCGGAGAGTAGTTGTATGTATGTGGACTATTGCAAAGAATGATGTAGTATCGAGAGGCACAGATGCCAATATATAAAAGTGTATGAACGCCAACATTGTTCCGTGAATTTGAAGCACAGGTTTATTAGGAGAAACACAAGAGCAAGGTGAATGCAGTTGGACTGAGATATCTAAGAAATGTGTGTGGAAAAACTCATATGGACAGAGTCAGTAATGTATGGGAGCTGAAGGAGTGAGGTTTGAGAGGGAATTCAGTAGGTCAATGTGAAGGAAGCATCTTACATCGCTTTGGGCATGTTGAGAGTATGAGCGTGGATTGAGTGACGAAGCAAATATATGAAGGTAGAGTGTGTGGATCAAAAGGGGTAGGCCATGTAAGACGTAGCTAAATGTTGTAGATGAATATGTGATAAAGACAAACATTAAGAGTTTTAAGAATAAGAGAGCATGTATGACTCGGTGTATGTATATTGTTGCAGTGAAGGGAGTATACAAGGATAGGGAGGTGTGGAGAAAGTTAATGAGGATGGATTAAGTACAGAGTTGTTGTTTTTTGAGCTATATGCACAGTTTGTTGCTTACCCTGTAAGGGAATGGCTGGATTAGGTATGTATGTAGTTATTTCAATTTTAGGGCCCACTTAAAATAATATAGTTTTGAGTTACTTTATAAAGCACTGCATCTTATTACCTTTTTGGGTTGTAAACATATATATTAATTACACTCATATGTTAGGAAGGATGAGGTTTAATTTAGAGGAAGTGTGCACACAGTTGTATGGGTTGAAATAAGAAAACTGCTCTTAGTACATCCCACTAAAATGTGTACTCCAATCCCCTCGTTAGCAGCAGTCCAGTTTATTGGGAGAGTGGTGGCTTAGTCCATTAACCATCGAAGGAGGTTTTTGAAATGCAATTAATTAGACTTTATTATACTTATAATAAGCTTAACATTAACAGGTACTTATTTCTGACATAGTTCTCACTTTTCCAGTGTATGGTTAGGATATAGTCTCATGAATAACCTACATGCCCATTCTTCAAACTAAAACCTAACCATATCAAATTATTTAAATCATCATTATTTTAATTATTTCAAATTATAATAATTTTTGCAAGTAAAATAATAACGTTATAGCCCCTCTTGGACTCAAACCCAGGGACCTAGTTACAATAAGAGACTCAAAAAAATAAGATGGACCTAATATTTAGATAGTTAAACAGTGGTAGACTAAAGATGAAATAATTGGTTCAAAAATCAATCTGATAAATAATAATAATATTTAGCCCCGCGTCTTGCTACCCGTTCGGGTTATACACTTTAAGTACTAATTAATCTAATGGATTGGGAATTGGGAAGGTTGAATTAGAGGAAGTGAACCCGCATTTGCGTGGAGGGAGAGTGGAAAACCATTTAGGAAAAAAAACCTCAGTTCACCCGACCGAGATTCGAACCTCGATCTCCCCGTCCTCAGCAGTCTAGCTCAACACGACAAGCGCGTTAGCCAACTACGTCACTGAGGCGGGTATATAAATAATAAAGCTTTTATTACTTGAGCTTTTTATTAGTCATTCCTCAACAATGAGTTTGTTTCAAATAACTTTAATTCACATACGATTAATTAAATAGATTTAACTCCAAATACACCATCAGATAGATGAAGTCACAGTGAACATGCTCCTTGGACGCCTGATAATGTTACTAAATTAACAAATATAAGAGTAAGGTACTTTATACCCCAGCTCAAAGGTTAAAAAACTGATGGTGTGCTTTGACAGTTTTAGTGCCTCGTTCAGTGGGCCGTCAGTTGGAAAAGGTTGAAATTGGCTGCTATAGACGATAATTGGCTTGAGGAGGATGTAACAGAAATATTTTGTAACCCAATTTTGTCAACAGCTCAGTATGATCAAAAATAGTATATTTACTGATGCTATTTTGATATTTTAATGCCCAAATTATTATAAACCTTATTTTCCATTATCTATTGTACTTTTTAGCATTTAGAAAAGGTTGGCTTGACAATTACTAAGCTCAGTAAATAATCATTCATCATACATTGGCCCCATCATTTTGGAAGCAATGAGTCGCTCATGAGCAATTTTATTTTGCATGGATCATCTGGGAGTATTAGTAACATACTCACACAAGATATATACTCTACAAATTGTTTAGATATATATATACGTTACAAATGGTTCACCAATGTATTTAATGAAAAAGTAAAGTTATTGCTTGTTTTGAAAAGTATGAGAAGACAGTACAAGAAAAATAGGTTTGCAAACATGTTTAGAACAAAAATTGAAAAATGTCACCTGGACATGGGAATTGAACCCAGAATATATGACTTACCACACCATTGCTTTATCAGTGAGATATCCAGGGTCATTCTTCGCTCATGTTTTAAGGCAGAATCTGATGGAGTGAAGAATGACACTGGGCACGACTCCTTTATAGCTCAGTGGTTTGAGCATTGATGTACAAGGCCACAAGTCCCAGGCTCAATTTCCATGTTATGGTCTCATTTTTCACTCTAGAGAATAAGATATCCAGATGTGGCTAAAACCGTAACTAACAAATATAACAGCTTGGCTATTTAATCCATCATGATCGGAACAGTTTAAAAATAATTGTACCAGAGAAACTACAGTTTAGTTTCAGTTGATGTAATTTTAAAAAGTTTTGTTTGTGTAAATATTGCCAGCACAACACACACCGTTATAACGTTGCAAGTATCCTTGTGAAACCGATACAGGCCGCCACGATTGTCTGGCCTACGCCCCAAAGGATAGCGTACAATGGTGTCATCTTGAAGTTGGACGCTCGGTAAACAAAGGCCACAGCTGCGCTACTGACCACGCCAGAAGTTAAGGGCGCTAATACGCCCATTACCAGGATAAACCCAGAGAAAAATCTAAAGCAAAAAAAATGGTCATAACAGGTTGAGTAAAAGTAATGAATACACGTAAATTACAAACTAATATGGGACAGTAAATGATGTATTGTTAACTACGGAACACAATTTGGGAAAATGTTCTTACCTTGGGTTGAGTGTGCCCTATCATGAACATAATCATTTAATAAAATGAAATATGAAAGTAAAAATGATGTGAATATAATGTAAATGTTTTATTTCCTAAGGTGATTTTCGATGTGCACTTTCTATGTATAGGACAACTCTGTATGTCGTCTGTCCACTCTCTTAACCATTAAGTCCTAAGGAATAACAATTAAGGTTGGTTACTGTGTATTAATTTACAATTACTTGATTGCTTGATAATGTATGACTACCATTATTGATCCTGAATCAAAACAAACATATAAGAAATAATTATGCAAATAAAGTTGTTAGAAAACGCAATTTGTTATTCTTGGAATGTATAAATACATTAATTGTAGTTTAAAACAGTGGTAAATGATTTTTTAACTCTGGCTTATTCCATATGAGATCACCATGAAACAAATTATTTGGGTGCATGAACAAATTTGAAATATATATTATTCAAATATTAGGAAGAAGAAAAAATGTCTCCCTTCTTTTACCAGTGCAGCCATCTTTTCCAAAATAACCAAATCTAGATTTTATGGATTTTAATATTCACAGAAACTTAATGGCTTGTAACTAAAAGAGCTAGAGACATGGGACAGAAATAATTTTACTATTCTAAGGTCAACTACAGTAGCCCCATGACTTCTTTGGTGCTGACTGACAGCTCACAGCTGAGATATAACGGCTTTGAAAAGTTACCTGACCAAATTATGTGTCCCTACGCCGAACTATATGACCTGCAAAAACATGTGTTTAGCAGCTGTCACTTCTGACAGTCAAAATCTAGGTATATACCTAAATTTTGACTGTCAGTCAGCACCAAAGAAGCCACGGGGCTACTGTATATTTAGTGTATTTATAAGTTTTGTCCAACTGCAGCCTGAATTAATTAAATTATCCCTGCAATTCATCATTGTGGTTTTTTAGGATTTTAAATAAAGGGCATGAGTCTAATTCTTAAAATTTTCACCAATCTTTACCGTAGCCTTAGTCTGTGAAATCTCAAGGTGTATAACCTTCCCCCTTTCATTTTAGTTAAGTCATAAACATGGGGGGATACTCACTCGAATTTGTGGATATTTGGGGCTTAATTTCTGAGTTGGTAGGAGAAATAGAAAAAGTATTTAAATGAAAGTGAAATAAATTAACGTAAGAGAGCTAATTGTGGTGAAAATTTGGAGTTTTAGATTTGTTAGGTTTTATTTCAGTGAAGTGATTAACAAGTCCCAAAAGTAATAAGTGTTTAATGAGGCATACCCAGAACTTTGAAATATCTAACTGGGACTAGTCATAATACAGATGAGATATCTCATTGAAAAGTTTATCAGTGATCCGGTGACTTCTTCCTGTAAGAGTGGTAAGCTCAAAGGTGTGAGTTTTCTAGTGACCCTTGATAGTGGAACCCATGATGTTTCAGTCAACTTCTGAAAAAATGATCTTGGAGATAGAGGCCTGAAGAATTTCAATCATCTTACCATTGATATTTTCATCTACAGCAAGCCATAAATCATCATCATCATCATCATCATTTATATTTCCACCTCAACGGGTCGTCTGGCACATCCTCTTCCGATCCTGTCCATTTCTCCAGACTTGTCCCTCAGCCACACGTCTCCAGTCCTCTAATCTTCCTGTCCATCTCTCCAGACTTGTCCCTCAGCCACACGTCTCCAGTCCTCTAATCTTTCTGTCCATCTCTCCAGACTTGTCCCTCAGCCACACGTCTCCAGTCCTCTAATCTTCCTGTCCATCTCTCCAGACTTGTTCCTCAGCCACATGTCTCCAGTCCTCTAATCTTCCTGTCCATCTCTCCAGACTTGTTCCTCAGCCACATGTCTCCAGTCCTCTAATCTTCCTGTCCATCTCTCCAGACTTGTTCCTCAGCCACATGTCTCCAGTCCTCTAATCTTCCTGTCCATCTCTCCAGACTTGTCCCTCAGCCACATGTCTCCAGTCCTCTAATCTTCCTGTCCATCTCTCCAGACTTGTTCCTCAGCCACATGTCTCCAGTCCTCTAATCTTCCTGTCCATCTCTCCAGACTTGTTCCTCAGCCACATGTCTCCAGTCCTCTAATCTTCCTGTCCATCTCTCCAGACTTGTCCCTCAGCCACATGTCTCCAGTCCTCTAATCTTCCTGTCCATCTCTCCAGACTTGTTCCTCAGCCACATGTCTCCAGTCCTCTAATCTTCCTGTCCATCTCTCCAGACTTGTCCCTCAGCCACATGTCTCCAGTCCTCTAATCTTCCTGTCCATCTCTCCAGACTTGTTCCTCAGCCACATGTCTCCAGTCCTCTAATCTTCCTGTCCATCTCTCCAGACTTGTTCCTCAGCCACATGTCTCCAGTCCTCTAATCTTCCTGTCCATCTCTCCAGACTTGTCCCTCAGCCACATGTCTCCAGTCCTCTAATCTTCCTGTCCATCTCTCCAGACTTGTCCCTCAGCCACATGTCTCCAGTCCTCTAATCTTCCTGTCCATCTCTCCAGACTTGTTCCTCAGCCACATGTCTCCAGTCCTCTAATCTTCCTGTCCATCTCTCCAGACTTGTCCCTCAGCCACATGTCTCCAGTCCTCTAATCTTCCTGTCCATCTCTCCAGACTTGTCCCTCAGCCACATGTCTCCAGTCCTCTAATCTTCCTGTCCATCTCTCCAGACTTGTTCCTCAGCCACATGTCTCCAGTCCTCTAATCTTCCTGTCCATCTCTCCAGACTTGTCCCTCAGCCACATGTCTCCAGTCCTCTAATCTTCCTGTCCATCTCTCCAGACTTGTCCCTCAGCCACATGTCTCCAGTCCTCTAATCTTCCTGTCCATCTCTCCAGACTTGTTCCTCAGCCACATGTCTCCAGTCCTCTAATCTTCCTGTCCATCTCTCCAGACTTGTCCCTCAGCCACATGTCTCCAGTCCTCTAATCTTCCTGTCCATCTCTCCAGACTTGTCCCTCAGCCACATGTCTCCAGTCCTCTAATCTTCCTGTCCATCTCTCCAGACTTGTTCCTCAGCCACATGTCTCCAGTCCTCTAATCTTCCTGTCCATCTCTCCAGACTTGTCCCTCAGCCACATGTCTCCAGTCCTCTAATCTTCCTGTCCATCTCTCCAGACTTGTCCCTCAGCCACATGTCTCCAGTCCTCTAATCTTCCTGTCCATCTCTCCAGACTTGTTCCTCAGCCACATGTCTCCAGTCCTCTAATCTTCCTGTCCATCTCTCCAGACTTGTCCCTCAGCCACATGTCTCCAGTCCTATACTCTTCCTGTCCATCTCTCCAGACTTGTTCCTCAGCCACATGTCTCCAGTCCTCTAATCTTCCTGTCCATCTCTCCAGACTTGTCCCTCAGCCACACGTCTCCAGTCCGCTTCTTTAGCTTCCATGTCCTTCTGTGCTTGGTCCATCCATCTTGTCCGTGGTATTCCAATATAACTTCTAACCATCTCTTGTTCTGTAAGGCTTTCTTAGGCTTTTTGTTCTTCTCCATTCTCATCACATGACCTAACCACAACAACCTTTTTTTCTTTAGTGTTCATCATAAATACAGGCTATATAGACACCACATTTTAAGTCAGAGTAGTTGAGACCATTTTGTTTTGTTCTTATGGGAGATTTTAATATTCAAAATATACATATGTTTGGTAACATTTTACTTAAGATTTTGTGAGAGATTAAAACCTCTCTTGTTCACTATTTGAGGTACAGGTTAGCATTTTTCAAATCTAGGTTTCAACACTTCCTCGTTTGTTTTGAATTCCTCCGTTGAAACCTGGCAAGTTTTAGATTCTAAATTGTGACCACAAGTAGCTATCATGAAACATTTTATTCTATAAGAGTTTCATATTTTTGTACAGTTATCCTCACCTGAGATTAAGCCCTGAATATTTGTAAATTATAAAGAGAACTTAATATTAAAAAAATATTAAGGGGAAGGTTGTTACATTCAAAATGTGTTTCATCTTACAATATTCCTAACGTAACTATTATTAAATGTGATTACATTAATTGGACAGTGATTTATTATAACTCTTATTGATTAAAAATCAAAATTTATGTTAATATCTTAAATTACTTTAGTACTATTCTGAAAATATGTCACTAGTTATAATTGTAAAAAAAACACTACAATGTGCTCTTTCCAAAAGTGACCAACTTTCTCCTAAAACCATCTCTTAGTAATAATTGGCAAACACTTCCCAGGTATTTTAAAGCCAACTGAAAATGAACCTTTTGGAATTGGCTACTCGCACTATCCAGTTATTATCCAATAAGAGCTTCCCTCAGATTGTCGTGTAAATCCCCTGATCACTTAGGGCCCCTTGGCCCTTGGCAACTAGATCCTGTTACCAAAGAGAGCAACTAGTAACCCCTGCATTCCTTCATCTCCATCAAGCCACTTTTTTAGAAACCATTAACCGTAGGAATTGACTTCTGAAGGGTTTTTTTCCCTGCCATAAATCTACTATATAGTAGGATATTGGTAAGAAAAAAGGCCTTTCAGAAGTCAATTCCTACCGTGAATGGAATATATTTATATTCTCAACCATTTTTACAAAGATGATAAAATATTATAAAATTAACCTACCAGGGACCTGACACTTGAGATTTCACAAACTATAGCTAGGTTAAAAATTACTGAAATTTGAAGATTTAGATTTATCCTCTTTGTACATTCTATAAGAATAATTAGAGAAGACAGTAAACTGGTTCCTCTCCTAAGTCTCTAACTATTTTAGATCCTAAAGATATTTAAGTTTCTATGAACAGCAACATTCTTAAAATTTGAAAGAAAAAAATTGCCATAACAGGGAAACATGTTACTAAAGTCTATTCATGATAGGTTTTTACCAAATGACAGTTCAAAAATCATATGTTTAGGTTTTGGGTTGCCGACACTTGTAAAAAATCGCTGTTTTGTTATAAATGTTAAGTTTTTTAATTACATGTTAAATTTTACATTTAAAATAATACAGACATAAGTTTTCTTACACTGTTTCATAACTTTTAATAATTTCTTTTTAGCCAATTCGAGACAATATTTTAGACATAATAAAAATTACGTATTCTTCATTTTGGAATGTTATCTATGATGTGTAATATAATGCATACATTAATACCTTTAAATACAGGTATTGTATTTGCTTGGAAAAGAGAAAATACTTGTAATTTTTTATATATATATATATATATATATATATATATATATATATATATATAATAAATTATTTTATCGTATTTCAAAATAATTAACTGAATAAAATATGTCTATCTACTGTGTGGGTGCATCATTGTAAAGAACTTTTTTCTATCATGTTCAATCCCACGGTTTAGATTCGTCGGTTACAGTTTTGAAGCTATGTTAGTTACACCTTATATAAGTGGAATAAAACGATAAATAAGCTTTGTGCTTGACCTCAAATAAATATAAATAATATTGGCCTAAATTACAGTGGTTAACTATCACATTCATACATTACCATATGTTTTATTACAGTTATTCAAAGTGAAAGATGTCAGCTGATGGCGTAGGGATATATTAGGGATTATTTATAGTAACTTTTTGAGCTGTCATCAAAGTAAACTCAGTTCGTGAATGTATTATAGATATTTTGTTTTAATTAAAAATTCAAAAAGTGCCCCCCCTCCACCCCCACAAATAATAATAATAAAACTTCTAGATAATGTAAGGATCTTGTTGAACAAGATACAAAGTTCACACTAAGTTAACATAATAAAAATAAAATGTGCTTGGAGCACATACTGAAGAGATTTTGAAAACACCCCGGCCATATCAGCTACTGCAGTAAGAAGTTTTTCAATACTTGGACGCATAAAAAACTATCTTCGCTTCACGATGAGGCAAAGTAGACTAAACCACCTGTGTCTGCTGAATGCATACCCTGAGAGGCTCAACAAACTTGAAGATGCAAAGGTAGTTAGTGGTTTTATAGCTAGTAACAAATATAGAGCTAAGATGTTTGGAAACCTACTTTAATTTTCAGTGTTTCATAATTTTTAGTTGAGTCACTTCAGATATAATTTTTCTTAATTTGTTTTGTGTGTATTAATTCTAATGTTTGACATACATAAAATAAATTAGAAAAATGCACAAAGGGACCATTAAATACAGGTATTCCTTGTTATACGCAAACTCCTTTACGCATTTTCACTATAATGCAAGTCAAACAAAATAAAAAAATAATAATGCATGGACAGCTTAAATTTGCAGTCCCCCTGTGTGATGGTGGGGCGTGACCTTGTGCGCGCACATTCCTGTGAGGACATTGATCTTCACTGTACAGTTTGGTGTTAGGAGGGGGTGGTATTGACAACTTTGGAGATGCATTGGTTCTCATGATTTTGATCCTGAGCACGAGTCTTCCAATTCGAGACATGACATTGTTGACAAAGCAAGAGGTTAGATTTGAGAAGGTAGACCAGGCGAATGTGCGTGAATTGCTCCGATCCCACTCAACAGAACTCAACAATAGAGATTGTCTATAACTGGAGAACAGCATATATGATGAAGAGGAAGAACCCTAAGTTGTTGAGCATATCAAACAACTTTCAACAAAACAAATTGTTGAACTTTTTAAGCATGACATTGTAATTAGAATCGTTGAAGAGAATGACCCTAACATGGATAGACGCTCTAAAGATGCCAGAGAGATTCAAAGTTATTTGGCTCCCTACAAAAACTCTATAGAGAGATGAAAGATGCTGCTCGTCAGCTGTGTCTTAACCATTCCATCAACAAAAGTTGAAAATCGTCAGTCTAATGACCCAGGGCCTTCTCAACCGCCAGAGCATACCATTCCAGGGCCTTTCACAACCGCCAGAGCCTACCATTCCAGGGCCTTCACAACCGCCAGAGCCTACCATTCCAGGGCCTTCACAACCGCCAGAGCCTAACGAGAAAGAACAAGGGAGTGATAATCCAGATTTAGCAGATCCGGTTAATTTATCATGCTATTGAAGGTTAACAGCAAGTGTACCTGTAGCATTGTATTAATTAGATAGATTAATTAAAATTTGCATTCGTTTACAAATTTAAGGAGATTGAAGATTGACAAAAGGTGTAGGCTACCTATAGTATTGTACTAGTTAAATAAATTAATAAAAATTTCATTCATTTACAAGTTTTAGGTTTTTATTTACTTTTTTCTTTTAGAGTAATCCCTATCTCACCCATGTTAAAATAAATTCCCTTTACGTATTTTCGTGTTACGTAATTATTTATCAGAACCAATCACTCGCGTAGTGTGAGGGACAGCTGTATTACATTTTCCTGGGGGTTTTTTTAATCTCAAAAATGTAATCTCTTATAAAAGCACATGATTATTTTAACCCCCCTTCCAAATAAAAACATTCCTGCAACACTGCATAAAACAAAGAAAATATATGTTGACTCCAGGAAAATCATCATCATCATCATCATCATCATCATCATCATCATCATCATCATCATCATCATCATCATCATCATCATCATCATCATCATCATATAAATCTTTGCCGGGACCGAGGATTGAACCCCGGCCGCCAGCATAGAAGTCTGACACCTTACCCCTAGACCGCCAGGTCACCTTGGTACTTATATTAATAAAATGAAAAGTTTGTGTATCTGTCTGTTTGTCATGAGCAATGAGCAGCATCTATCGCATGCAGAGAGCTGACATTTAACAATTAGTAGCCCCTTTGGACTAACATGTGTACTTCTAAGCCAGAGTTTTAAAATTTGGATTTGACTTTTTTTAATTAATTAAAAACTAGGTCGAAATAAATAAAAAGAGATTTTTTCTGTCTGTTTGAAGCAAAGAAAAGCATTGTCTGGGTACTTCTGTTCAAAATAATAAACACACAGGATTTTAAAAGTGTGTATATATAGGCTAGTCATGAAAAATATTAATTTACAAATAAAATTTGATATATAAAACAAGTAATCAATTAATGGTACAATGAGACAGAATTCCTAACAACCGTGTTGTGAGTTTACTTACTTTCCAAACTTGTGCTTTCTTAACGTCGCAAAAGCGATAGCGGCAGCAATAGCATGGACGAACAGTGAAGAGAAGAGCGCCCACAGGAAGATTTGATACCACATTTCTGGACAAAGGACAACACTTTGATTACAAACAAACTATATGGTTTTAGTGGTTACAAATATTGCATTTGGAATCAAAATGGGAAAGATCAAATCTCCACAGCTTTTTAACTGTCAAGGAAAGCCAAAAATTAAGTGTTTTTTTTTCCTTCTGAGGTAGCTGTCAACATTTAAATTTGATGAAAGAAAAACAATTTAAAATAATTAGGACAGTAAATGATGCAAAAGATTAAGTTTTTTCTTCTGAGCTAGTTGTCAACATTTAGTGTAGGTTGAAAGAAAATATTAAAATAAGTAGGACAGTCAATTAGTACAGTAATGCAATTCAAAGATACTTTTATTTATAGCCGATAAAAAACTATAGTGACTATTGTTCATTTGTAGTAAGTTGTTTACACAACACATGAAACGTGAAAAACCATGATACTGTCAGGATTCAAATTTACAAAGTTTAGCCAAGATGGTCGGTCACAAGACTGATAAATCTAATATTGACAAATATGATATAATTATGTACTTTCAAGTATATTCACACAATGTTGAGGAATGAAATAAAAACTATTCAAGAAATTAGAATTGTGTAATGCAGTACTCACCAAAATAACACAAAACAAAGTTTGGGAGAGTCAGAAGTAAAATTGATAAACTGTTTAGTAGCTAAGATTGTGTGAAACCTCAGTTGGATTCAGTTTAACAACTGTGGCACCACTTTTGAAAGTTGTCTTTAAAGGCGCGGCGGGGGGTGGGGGGGGGGTGAAGGGGGCAGGGGGTGTGAAGAAAATTTGGATGAACAAGTCAACTTCAGAATATATAATGGTTAATTACTTATACTGGCAATAGCTAAAATTTTCAGTGAAACCAAATTTTATATAATCCAAGATGGCAGAAACTTGATAATATACAAACTAATGGGTTTTATTTGTAATGTGTTACTACGCCGGGCAATAAACATATCAACAGCTCCATTCTATTACTATTGAGAGCACAGTAACAGAAACATAGGTTACAGTTTTCAGACATATTTCAGTTTAAAATAGTTCGCTTTCAAACAATGCTAGTTAGTTTAGTTAATGAATATAAAACTATCGACAATAATTAATTCAATTTAGTGAATACTGCTCTCTTAGTATGATCACTAATATGTGTTAGTGTAACATCTGCTCAGCTCTTGTGGGCTTTACTACTAAGGGCTCCCTCTTTGGGCAAGTTAGCATAAATCTTACAAGGGAGACGTGCACAGTTTTGTTTAAAATAATTCTACTAACATTATTGGAATTAAAGGTTGACAAGTTAATAGAGTCTGATTTTTATAGGACACCTAGAAACGTTACTATTTATTAATACATCATCTCTTGTCATGTGACCTGCAGCAGTCACTTTTGATAGATATTATCAATAAAATAACAATAACAATGGAGTGAAATTTTACTAATTTTGACCGCAAAAATATATTATTTTTTAAAAGGCCTTTCCTATCAAAATTGAAGAGTAAATATAAAATTAAAACTTAGAGCTTTTGATTATTTTTAATAAAATATTTAAAAAAGTCCTTTAACACTATAAAAAAAAATTTAAACACTACAGTAAAAATATCTACACCAAGGTATCTATCTAATTATGTAGACCATATTTAATTACTTTTTGATGAGCTAGAATGAATAGTAATATTGAAAGAGGAAAAAATGGTAGTATATAAAATGTGTTTATGCCAAGATTGTTGTATGGATGTGAGGCGTGGGTTTGTCACGAGAAACACAAGAGCAAGGAGAATGTGGTTGGAATGAGATATATAATAAATGTATGTGGGAAAACTCGTATGGACAGAGTCACTAGTGAATGGGTGCCAAAGGAGTCCAGTTTGAAAGGGAATTCAGTAGGTCAATGTGAAGGAAGCATCTTATGCAGGTTTGGGCATGTTGTGAGGATGAGTGTGGATCAAGTGATGAAGCAAACATATGAAGGTAGAGTGTGTGGATCAATAGGAAGGGATAGGCCAGTTAAGATGTGGATAAATGTTTTATATGAATGTGTGAACAAAGAAACATCAATAGTTTTAAGAATAAAAGAGTATGTATGACTGTGTATGGATGTTGTTGAAACGAGGGAAGTATGCAAGGATAGGGAAGTGTGGAGAAAGTTAGTGAGGATGGATTAAGTACGGAGTTGTTTTTTGAGCTATATACAAAGTTTATTGCTTATCCTGTAAGTAGATGGTGTGATTAGACATGTATGTATGTTAAATTACCTGTATATAAATATTCATGACTAAAAAGTGCTAAAAACTGTTATTTATCTTTTCAAACTGAGATTTTCATTCAAAATTTCATATATTAATATTTCTCATTTCTGAACTGACATTACTGGGGATTAGTTGTAAAATCAAGAAAATGTTGACCAACTTATAAAAAAAAGAATACTATCCTTACCCGCACAATGAACTTGACTCACCAAAATTCATGATTTGAAAGCTAGTTTCATGACTTTCATGAATGGTAGAGAGTTTGAGATGAATGTGTCTTACCAGCAAATGTATTCAGATGAACAGATGAAGAAATATCGATCACATTGACCACAGGGCCCAACTCAGCTGTTTTAACATCCTTTCCACCATTTGACATTATGGGTTATTTCAACGCAACAATTTTACATTGTGCAAGTCCCATTAGTCAACTAGAGGAAATCTGAAACAAAAACTCATGTTAAACAGCTAAATGTACCCTATCTCAGTTCCGCTAACTTAGGGCATCTTCACCTCTCAATCTTGGCCTTGGTCAATACCAAACTTTCAGCGGATAAGCGCACCCTCCAGCACTTGGCAGCATTCCAGAGGAGTGTGTGCATTTGAAAATACTGGAGACCAATTGGGGGCTTCACACACAGCTCCAGGAAAGCAGCGTTGCCTTCTGGCCGAGTAGTTGGCTTTGCCGTTGGTGGTAGTCACAAAAAATATGCTGCTAAGTGGCTGAAGGTGCCCTTAACAAATATGAGTTTCACAGTAGCATACTGTTTTGTTTTGGGTGAGCGCCGCCATGACTATGCACTCAGTCCAACAGTTGTACAGGAAATAATAATTTGGAAAGTATAGACTAATTTATTTCTGAAGTAACTTAGATGTTCCTAATTTAATTGTTAAAAGTTATTTTTCTGTGCCTGCTTCTTTGACATTAGAAAACAATTTGTTCAAACCATAGCTCTAGTTTTGCACTAAAGCTTTTGATTTTGTCAGATGTGTGTAAGTATGAAATTCTGAGGATGCGCTGTCGCCGCTCGTAACACCTTAGTTTGTGTTATTACTTAACGATGCATGGTGCTCTGGGCTGTGGTTGCAGGGCATATCTAATTCACTGCTTTGGCAAATCATTTGCAGAACAATGCCTCATGCAGTGATTCACATTACTTTCCTGATATGTAGGCTTACTAGTTAGAAAACCTAGCCATGTTAGGCTGTTTGAGAAGGGTGTTCTTGTCGATTGATAGGGTCTACTGCCTATTCCCTGTCAACTATTATTCACGAGCGTTACTGGTTGCGGGGACGAGAGGGACAAGTACCCCCCAATATTTGTATTAGGAGGTAAAATCCCTTTCAAAATAGAATAAAACTTTCTTTTTATATACATATTTTACTTAGTTGCAAGATTTCAGTTATCTCACACACTGCATGCCCTCACCAAACAAATTTAACACTTGCTTAATTCCAGTGGATAGTGGTGCTGTTACTCTGCTGGTTCAAGCTCACCCTAAATGGTGGGAATATGTTTTGGTTATCTTTATCACCTTGAAACATGCTTGAGAACCAACGTCTCAAATATAATTAATCACATGGTTGTGTCACATAACGTAAAGATGTTTCAGACCAGATTGTTTAGACATGTCACATAAAGGTAGCCCCCTATTCCACGCTGCAAAGGTTAGCCAAAATCCCAAGAGAAATACCTAAGAATTAGCCCAACAAGTTGGTGTAAGTGTATTGCACTCTCTAAATTTGAAGCTGTATTGTGTAAAATTTGTGGGGTAGTTAAAAGAGACTAAGTGAAATGTATGGAATACTGCACATGTCTTGACAGCGTTGCTGACAAGATGCTCGATCCAACTTAACATTTGACGACAGATGAAACCTGGTTCCATTCAAACAGGAACATCAAATCTCAAAACTCTAAGGTACCGGGAAAATGAAAATCCTCAAATACTCTACAAAGAGCCGCTCCATGCCGCAAAAACTGTAAGTGGTGTGCCGTGTCCATGGCGGATCATACGGCCCATCTTCGTTGAGACAACAAAGATGCGTACCTTGTATTATTGGAACACCTTTGTGCACAACTAACTCCTGAAGAGCAGAAATGGTGCACATTCCCACAAGATGGGGCCATTTACCAAACGTCTTGAGTAGAGCTGTTCTGAATTTATGAAGCATTCCCAGATGGCCGAACTGTGAGCAAAGGTTTGTGGCCCCCACATTTCCCAGACTTGACCATATGTGACTATTAACTTTGTGTTTAATTCAACTGCCAAGGGTGGAAGGAAGGGTGGAAACAGAAGTATGATGGTAGAAAGTAGGCGGGGCTTCCAACTCTGATAGGGCGCCTCCTCAGGTGGTGAATATGGGGATGCCCACCTCTGCTGAGCGCTTGGCGGACTTGGGAGTGAAATCCCGGGCTTTGTGAAGGGCCCAGTGGGGGAGGGTACCGGGGGCGTAATATACCCGGGGTGTACCAAATTGAGCTAGGGGTAGTTGAATTTCATTTAAGTTAAGAGCCAAAATATGTGTTGTAATTTTAAAAAAGAAGATTCATATTGTAATTGTGTAAATAAAGTGAAAGTTATGTGAAAAAACGGCCCAGATTTAAAGATTGTAAGATACCGGGCCAGCAAACACTGAATAAATAAAAATATTAACTTTGTAGCTACCTAAAGGGGAAGGTTTATAGGTCAAACCCACACTCTCTTCAGAAATAGCAGGAGAACATTCATAGCACTATCGCAGGCATCAACGGTACAGTGTTGCACCGAGTTTAAACAAGTAATCAGACCTTGGCTAGAGGTATCTTGAGAGCAAGGGAGATCCCTTCCAAACCTTTAACAGCATGTGATGTCTCGAAACAGGTTTCCTCTTCTACCATACATGTGTATTACTATATATTTACCCACTTGTACATGCATCGTATTGTATGGAGGGCTACTTTTTAGCGACTCATCCTGTATATGTGTAGTTAAATAAAGAAGGGCGCAAGTATTTGGTGAAGTCAATGTCCACATAATTAAAGGGTTAATTATTTAACACTTAAGGGCCAGCGTCATAGTCAGACTTTGCACACCTCAAGTGCAGTGCTATACTAAGCACAAGAGAACACTTACCTTCACCAGAATGGATTGCACTTGAAACTATTATATTCTGTTGTCGTGGGTTTAGTAGAGCGCAGCACTAAGGCTGACTATGACACTGGTCCAACATGAATAAGTTTCTTATAAATAAGCCTGTGGATATACTTTATACAAATATTGAACAATATCGAGAAAATAGTTGGACCTATTTGAATCCAGGAAGCAATGAAAATATTGAATCAATATTAATGTTCAGCTGAAACAAAGTATTTTGAAAAGTAAGTTTTGTATTGATGGGTAGTATTAGATTGGCTCCATTTATTTTACATAATTATTAGTGAGGTGCAAATTAATAACAATGTGTTCCCCCACCGTACGACCGTGATATTGCTATTCAGTGTGTGAAACAATGTAACAATGCAAATATCTTTCCATTTCTGGTATTATGTAGGGTTTTCTTTGTAGATGAACGTGTGACCCATTGTAAAAATGTTATGTAAACAAAACATTACAATTTAAAGTCTATATCAATGAAAATTAAACAAATCACTAAGTTAAAACAACTTTTAATCTCAAAATAGCTATCCAGAGAAACTTCCATCTATGACGCAACATTTTCATATTATCATTTTCTAAAAATGTCTATAAAAATATCAATGAAATGTTAATTTTTGAATCACAATCATTTAGTTGAATATATTTTAATGTGTCGGCCTATAATATTTGAGGTTTAAGCCTATTCGCCTCCTAGATAGAGATGTTGAATTGTTGAACGGTATTTTATAAAACAAAAGTTGGTTATTTATTTTAAAAGCATTCCATTAATTGTTTGCATCCACACCTTAAACAAATGATGTAACAGCCCCAATGAAGCATATGTAGATGATATACAAATTAATACAAGAGAACAACATTCAGAAATCTTACCACCCAGTCAAGCTACTAATTATACTAATATGTTAGGGCTAAGGGAGGTTGAACTTGGGGGATTTGTTCCTGTATTTGCATGGAGGAAAAACCATTTAGGAAAAAACACCCAACCAGGATTCAAACCTCAATCTCCCTGGAAGCCACAGTCCGGTCTAAAGCAAGACAATTCTAAAATAAGTATTAGCAGAAAAGAGAAAACGAGTCACTATTTATAATAAAAGCTGAGACAATATTAACTAGCTGTCAAACTATCCTCAGTTATGTGACATACCAGAGAGTAATCTTGCATCTGACACAAGCACATCAGTTTGGACAAATATTCCATCACTAGAAATAAAAACTATAAAACTCATAAGACACTCTTGAGAATATTTGCTGTTGTACACTATCCTGTGGCAGACATTGCGATCACAAGCATCCAGCAGCCCAGAGCCCATACGATGACCAGTTAGTCGGAAAATTAAACATACTCTCGCGCTACAACTTGAAAATATATTGAAGTGAGGTTTTCTACATTTTTCAATATATAGCTTGAAATTAGGATTAGTTTTAATAGTTTTTCAATTTTCTTGTTTTTTTTTTAATATGGTAAGGATATTTCCCTGGTATCAATTCCATTGTTTTCTAAAGATGCACACACCATAGTGTACCCCAAGGGTCGGAATGTGTGGCTCCTAGCCTGACAAACAGCGGCTCTTTTCATTAAATGCTTTACAAAAAGCTTATAAATATTGTTTGCATACCCATAGTCCTTTTAGAGTGATACTTTAGTAAATTATATGAACAGCAATAAAGTATTTTGTTGTTCAATAGTTGGTAGCTGTGTCTGCCTTGTATTTCATAGTGATGATCCGTGATCACGTTACTGTCAGTTCAGAAGTCATAATGGCTACTCATTCTGTTTTGTGGTCGCCATAAAACTAGCAACAGGTTATGGGTCCAGGTACATATAAATATGTTGCGTGCTTGAAGTGAAAGTTATATTAGAAAGAAAACTGCAAGAACTTTTGTTTTACTGAAAAACCACGGCATGGGCAGGAGACATCTTGTTTTGGGCGTTGGCTTGTACGAAAAAAGGGGAAAGGGGCTAGGTGCAGGAAAGTTTTGAGTGTGATCAATATACTATGGAACAATTCACAAATATGGCCATGGTGGGAATCATCAAATTAGAGGGAGCTAAAAACTTGAATGTTTGGAAATTCCAGGTAAGAGTACTACTGAGGGGTCTCGGTGTGTTTGAGATCACAGAGGGTTAGGTGATGAAACAATAGGGCAGGTCAAAACGAGAAGCGTGGTGGGTAAAAGCTTCAAAGGCACAAAGTTTAATTGTAGCTCGGTTGTCGGAAGCGGTAATGCTGCATGTTATAACATGTCAAATTACAACGGATATGTGGAAAAAATTGCACATTGTTTGTGAACAAAAGAGTCATACCAGTATTCACATGGTGCAGCAATACATTTTCCAATATAAATATACATAAGGCATGAATATGTGTGTCTTTATTTCAAAAGTTCAAGAATTTCAAAATAAGCTTAATCAATTAGGTGGAGAAATCTCAGATAAGTTTATCATGACTAAAATCCTAATGTCATTGCTAGAAAAATACAGCTATTTTGTGTCAGCATGGGAATCTACATCTGATGAAAAACAGACGTTGGAAAATTTAATCGCAATACTCGTGGTAGAAGAGGAAAAACTGAAGGCACGGAGCAGTAATGGTGAGGACAGTGTCGCACTACCAGTGAAGAAACAAAATAAAACAATGTTAAAGTGTGAACGTTCGGGACAATTCATAAGAAACAGTAAAATTAATAGGAATAGTCAGAACTTTAAACGATGCTATTATTGCAATAAGCCAGGACATTAGAAGAGCTAATGTCGTTCTCATGTTAGTAAAGAAGGAAAGGATGGTATTGGATTCATAGTGACAGTTACACAACTAGCAGAGTGGCGCGTGTGGAAACACGACTGTTGAACGCACCCTGTTCACTAGTTATAATGGCCATTGCCTTATCAACGCCACCCCAAATAATGTGTTATATGTGCCAGACTTTAAAATGAACTTGTCAGTGGCAAGTGTTGTAAATAACAGGTATACTATGAAAATAAACAGTGAGAGATGTGACTTTGTCGAAAACAACAAAGTGTGTGCAATGGTAACCCGTGACTGAAAGTTATGTGATGAACTTCATGTATATTGTCTAATATTCTGAAAATTGAAAAATGACACCTGGACACTGGAATCGAACCCGGGACCTTCGGCTTAGTACGCCAATGCTCTTACCACTGAGCTATCCAGGATTCGTCCCGTGCTCATGGTCATTCTTCATTCATAGTTTAAGGCAGAGTCTAAGATGGAAGTGGGGAAGTCGTCAGCTTGTAAGCATGTGATTATCTAAAATCACAGCCATCAGACAACGCAACCATTAGCGACTCGGTAGTTGGCCAATTTCCAGTCATTTGACAATTATATATATAAAATTGTACAGGGTTTGCATATATTGATGAAACAAATAGCCGAAACTATTGTTAATGCATTTTAGTGGAGATATTCCCTCATAGATATCATATTCTGAAAATTGAAAAATGATATATGATATCTATGAGGGGATATCCCCACTAAAATGCATTAACAATAGTTTCGGCTATTTGTTTCATCAATATATTGTCTAAGCTTGAAGTTAAATCAAGAACAGAATTAACTTGTAGAGTCGGTGTCAGGTCTGTCAGTCACATGAGCACCAAGGAGATCAGATTCAGAAAAAATGGTAGCATTAAATGTTGATAAGAACTCTCTCTGGATATTCAAGGAGTTGAATGCTCTTGGGAAAGCCTCTCCTATTAATTCAGGAATCTCATGAATAGTTATGGGTTGAGCTGGGTGATTTATCATAAAGTCATCTGAACATTTATTATAATATGTTTTATAGGGCCAAACACAGTGCAGTCAAGAGGTTGAAGACGGTGTCTTGTGAGTGGAGGCAAAGTCGACAAAACAATGCCATTGTCTTTATGTGTTATATGGCTGTCATGATTGTCTAATATAATTAGAACTTTATTTTCAGCGTTGCATTTTACATACTTGATAAAATGTTGTAGGAATGAGTCAAAGTTATCTCGTGCCATCCAACCCCTTAGACGAGTAGTGGCTAATGTTCCTGGAGAAACCCCTCTTGTCATGGTATCTTTTACATGCTGGCGGGGGAAAACAAGAAATGGTGGAATTGATGTACCAAGTGCATTAACAGAGGCACAGTCACAAGTGTACCTGTTTCCCCGGACGTATCTTTGGCAACTTGTTAACTGCAATGATCTTGCTTGGTTTGGCACAGTCACAAGTGTACCTGTTTCCCCGGACGTATCTTTGGCAACTTGTTAACTGCAATGATCTTGCTTGGTTTGTCAAAGGTTGTTAGTCCAGTTTCATCCACATTGAAAAGAGACTCGGAACCAAATTTGTGCTCTTCCATCACACAATGTAAGTTATTGAAGAAATGACTAACAGTAGCTTGGTTCCAGTTGCGCTACCTAAGCTAGTAGACTCTGGTCTTCTCAAAGCTAGATTCTGATGTCTATGCTCTCAACCAGTCATAGCTAGCTATTTTCCCTTCATGCCTATTCTTTGGCAAAGTTCTATTATTGACTAACCCATATCGATAAACAAACTGCCTAGCAGTCTTTGGTGTCAATCTATAATGTAATTTTGAAGACATTATCAAATATTGTCCAATCATAGTTTCTTCTTCAGAGGAAAATATCAGCGAACCAGCATAATTAGCCTTCATTTCAATTTATTTTTCCTCTATATAGGTTTTAAACTTAGTCACATACCTTCCTAGAGTCTTGCGATCCATACCATATTGTCTTGCTGTTTTATTAATGTTTCCTTTCCCTTCAAACACCTTTGTTACTGCAGCGTTCATTGTTTCTGGAGAAATGATCTTTCGTTTACTGGTTCCATTTTTCTGTTTCCAAAAAAAAAATGGCATATTGAGAAAAATGATTAAGTAGCTATTAGGCTTAAATGGTTTTAAATTGATAAAACTAGTTTAAACTATTTAAATATGTGACTTAATTTGTAAATTCTTGATTATAAGATATTAGGCCTACAATGCAGGTTTCAAAGTTGGCTTATGTCAGTCAAAACCAATAGCACATAAGATTAAATTAATAATAAAGGTCTAGCTAGATCTTTATAAACGAAGGCGGTTCGGAAAGTAGCCGCCGTTCTAGCATGGCGCTAGTAGTTGTGTGTGTCACATCTGCATGTTCTCTGATTCAGTAAGCGTCCAGCTGTGACAGTATGAACCTTGTTCTTTAGCTCATTTGCTTGGTATAACCTCAAAACATGAGTACTGCAATAAAAAAAATCCTGCAAAATGCAAAGTGCTTGCTGTAATAAGATTTCTTTTGGTGCAAAACGTTTCCCAGCAGACATTCATCGGCAATTGTGTACTATATACGGTCCAAACGTTATGAGTGAAGGTGTTGTGCGGCAATGAGTCTGATTTTTTAAAAGTGGTAGAACAAACATTCAAGATGAAGAGAGAAGTGGTAGACCTTCTGTTGTGAGTAATGATCTTGTCAAGAAAATTGATGAAAAAGTTCATGAAAATCAAATATTCGCCATCTGTGAACTTTCTGAATAGTAATAATAATAATAATAATAATAATATTCAGCACCACGTCTTACTACCCGTTCGGGTTATATGCTTTAAGTACTAATTACTCTAATGGATTAGGACTTGGAAAGGTTGAATTAGAGGAAGTGAACCCGCATTTGCGTGGAGGGTGGAAAACCATTTAGGAAAAACCACCCCCAGTTCACCCGACCGAGATTCGAACCTCGATCTCCTCGTCCTCAGCAGTCGAGCTTCAACATGACAAGCGCATTAGCCAACTACGCCACTGAGGCGGATTTTTCTGAATAGTTCCCGCAAATTTCTCGTACGGTTTTGTATGAGGTTGTCACCGATAAATTAGTCTATCAAAAGTTCTGTACTCGGTGGGTATCAAAATTGCTTACAGAGGTCCACAAAACCAAACAAATGGGCTCTGCCTTAAACTTCCTTTCACGCTACGAGACGGAAGGAGGTTTTTTGAAGAGAATTATGACTGCTGATGAAACTTGGGTGGTATACGTAAACCCCGAAACAAAACAACAGTCGATGGCTTGGGGCCATACCAATTCTCCATGCAAGCCAAAGAAAGCCCGCCAAACTTCGTCATCAGGGAAGGTTATGACTACGGTTTTTTGGGATGCAGAGGAAGTTTTTGCTGGTTGAATCTATGGAATGGGGTACAACGATCACTTCAGATGTCTACTGTAAAACTTTGAAGAAACATAAGCAAGGCATTCAAAACAAACGTCGCGGTATGCTGACATTCGATGTTGTGTTTTTGCAAGACAGCGCTCGTCCTCACAGTGCTCAAAAAACTCAAGAGCTTTAAAAGCAATTCAAATGGGACGTTTTTTATCATCCCCCTTACAGCCCCGACTTGGCGCCGAGTGATGTTCATCTCTTCGCTCACATGAAGAAGTGGCTTGCGTCGCAGCACTTCGATGACGACACACTTCAATGTTGTGGAGGATTGGCTACATGCCCAGGTGGATGAATTTTATGAAGAAGGAATTTGTAAATTAGTGAAGGTGACCTGGCGGTCTAGGGGTAAAGTGTCAGACTTCTGTGCTGGCGGCCGGGGTTCAATCCTCGGTCCCGGCACAGATTTATCTGATAACCAAATCCTTCCTTCACCTCTGACAAGACATCTTGTGAATGTGGGGAATGCCAGGCCTCCACTGTGGTTCGGATTCCACGTTAAACTGTAGGTCCTCCATTTCATCTCACAATCACCCTACCATTGCACATTAGCGTAAGTGCGTATAACCCGAACAGGTAGTAAGACACGATGCTAATAATAATAATAATAACAAATTAGTGAAACGCTATAACAAATGTTTAAATTTAAATGGTGACTATGTTGAAAAATAGTAAAAAGCTGTAGTTTTAAAATGTATATAATAAAATATTTTTTCTGTACAAGTTTTTTATTTAGAGCCAAACGGAGGTTACTTTCCGAACTGCCCTCGTCGTTAGTTAGGTACTACATTATTTGAATGTGAATAGAAGAAATATTGTTTTAAATAATACAGTTAGTATTTTTAAGTGTGCTTCTTTACTGTACCGTTGGGCAAACCTTCCCAAAACACTATTTTTGAAAACAATATATAAATCACTAGGAAAATATTAACCTTTCTTTCTCCAAACTTCTAATTATTACAGCTCTGATATAAATATGGCTTATTTAGCAGAGTGAAGGCTTTGTTATTCACCAGGTATCGGCATTATACAACTAAGATAGGAGGGAAGTTTGAATGTTGGTCAAACCTCCCCAGTCTCCCCTATAATTTATATTGAATATAGTTGCACTAATGAACAGGTAGGCAAATTATTTACAAAGCCATTGAGAGGAAATTTAGAGCTAAGACTTTCAGTGTTAAAAAAAAAGTTTATTAAGAGGGAGTGTGAGCAGCGAGAAAGTATTTTTTTGTGAAATAGTTGATAGCTGTGTCTGCCTTGTAATTTGTAGTGATGATTCGTGATCACGTTACTGTCATTTCAGAAGTGATCATGGTTACTTGTTTTGTTATGTGATCGGAAACTCAACAAATATTTCTTTGATCACTGCACTATAGTTTCCTTGTAAAACTAGTAACAGAATAAATAGCCTAATAAATAATTTTGACCAGTCATCTAAGACCTATTTTAAAATATGTTGTACAAATCTTTTAGCATATAAAGCATTTATACTTCTTATAAAATACAGTGGATCCCTGTTAATAGACACATCGAAACTAGATAACTTTGGCCCAACTAAGCAAAGTTTAACCAATAAGCTGGAAAACACTTTCCAACAGAGCAACACATTAGTAAAGGTTCTTGCTATCAAGTGTACCATGACGTGTTATCTCTCTGGAGCGCATTGGCGCAGGTATCCAATGCTGATCAAGGACTGCCTTCATTGCCTTCCTGGATGAAACAACATTTCAAATCAGTGATATATTTCCTGGCCTTCTGGTTAGTCACTCGCTTAGGTATATCATCGTCATAATTTTCTTGATCTTCTGGTGTCCAAGTGTTTTTCCAAAGTTTGTTCAGTACCGGTAATTGTTTCCTCATAATCTTAATTATGTTCATCTTGTCGTTGGAGGTGATTGTCAATCTGATTACCACCGCATAGAATAATCGCAACACAACCACACTATCGCACAACTCCGCAATAAATGACTCAGCTGCCCGCTGCCGCCCCATGAGGCCAGTTTCATGGCCAGACTTTGTATGCCTCAAAGGTGGCGCTACACTAGATACAAGACGACACCTACTTAGATCAGAATGGAATGGACCAATTTCACCTAAGAAACTGGTCCATTCCATTCTGGTCTAGGGAAAAGGATTTCCACATACCTTCCAGGGTTCTTTAACACGCCACAATCAACATGGGACCAATGGCTTCACTTCCCCTCTGACGGAAGTAGTGCTACCAATATTTATCACTCAAGAAAAATCCACCGATCCTGGCTGGCTGAAGCGAGCACTTCACACCAAGACCACCAAGATAAGCCTTGCAATACTTTTGATTGGTCAAATGTAGAGTCCATTGAACATAGCTTTTTACCTGGATGAAAGTTGAAAAATCATGTGTTTCAGTTTCGGGTTACCAACACACTCTGTTTTTCTGTAAATTATAATATTTTTAATTGTGTATTATATTTTACATTTAAAATAATGTAAACTTACTTTTTTACCAAAAATTTCATTAATTTTATTAATGTATTTTTATTCTTATCCAAAATAATATTTAAAACATGATTAAAAGTACTTATTCTTCATCTTGGAATGTTATTGATAATGTGTGATATACTGCATACATTAATACTTTTTAACAAAAGGCATATTTACTTGGAAAAGAGAAAATACTTGTCCTTTTATTTATATATGATGTTTTTTATTATTTTATTGTATTTCAAAATATTTAACTGAATAAAATATTTTCATCAACTAAGTGGGTGCACCATTGTAAATAACTTGTTTGCGTTATGATCAATCACATGGTTTAAGTTCGGCGGTCGCCATTTTGAGGCTATACTTGTTTGAGCTTGTGTGAGTGCCGTGAATAATAATTTCTTTAAGTGGAATAAAATGATAAATTATAAGCTTTGTGCCCGACCTCAAATAAATATTAATAATATTGACCTAAATTACTATGGTTAACTGTAATATTCATGCATTGCCATGTGTTTTCAATATGGTTATTCAAAGTGACAGATGTCAGCTGTTGGCGTAGGGATACATTAGGGACTATTTCTAGTAGCTTTTGAGCTGTCTCATAGTGGGATGGAATCCCAAACACATGGCCAAAAGTTCAAAAATTAAGTTCCAAATCAGAGGTTGGGTACAATGATGGTTCAGGAATCACATGTCATGCAGTTTAAGGCGCAGTGTCGTGAGCTCAGTTCAAAAGTGACCAATTGAGACACACATTTAGTGTCGAAATAACGCTGAAAAGTGACACTCGCTTTGGAGGCTCTGAACTTTGTTTGAAAATGGAAAATCCTCTAGAAAGTAAGTAGAATTTAACCATATATTGCATTAATAATTATTACATTAATGTGGTATATTAATTAACCAACATTCCTTTTAAAAAAATCAATAGATACTCCGCAAAACCTATTAAACAAACATGAAAATAGTTATGGTTCCTATAGATTCTGGGTATAAAAACAATTGGGGCATATAGTTAATACTATCAGCTAACAAAATTAACAAGAGTTAGCTGCCAATAGGTGCCAATGTGAGTTTTATTCTAATTTTAAAGCCTAATAAGCAAGTACGCGTACAGTGAGCGGTTTGGAAAGTGTTGAGTAGTATCACATTCGCCTGTCAGTTGTCCTTATTTACAGTACGTATGAGAATCATATATGTTATTCCAGGGGTATTTGGAAATAGTAAAAATGCCTGCATTTTACATACAAGATTGAGTTGAAAAAATGGCAATCGTGTATTACAGAAGAAAAAGAAGCTGTATATAAACCGAAGACAAATTATACAGAAGGGTTTTCGTACACAATTAGGCCCCAGGGTTGATCAACCAAAAGCTGGATTCAGAAGCTCAAATGATGGAAATACAGATCAACGTTTTTTTGAAAAAAGGGAGTTGACAAAAATTGTATGAATAAGTTCCATGTTATACTGCAGGCACTGTCAAGTTGGTATGAAAGATATACGAAAAAAATTAAAATATCCACCTTGGATATAGGTAGAAAGTTCGTTGAATTGTATCCATGGTATTATATGCTTACTTCAATCCATAAAATTTTAATTCATGGAGAACTTATAACTTCTGCGGCAATATCACTTATCGAGCAAATGTCTGAAGACGCTCAAGAAGTGATAAATAAAATAATAAAAGGGCTTGTGAGAATTTTTTGTGGAAGAATTCACTTTTTAACACGATGCAAGATGTTTTCTTAAGGCTCCTCGTGACATCTGACCCTTATATCTCAAGTCTGAGGAAATTGCCGCAAAGAAAATTAATATTTCTAGCACCTGAGGCAGTAGAACTCTTGATATAACGTATAACAGTGCCAACTAATGATACAGATAATTCTGACAAATTAATATGATTTTGAAGATAATGATGATGAGTGATTTAACTATAAGTTTATTGTCAACTATTATAATGTATTTAGTGACTTTTTATTTTTAACTTTCATTTTTTTTGAATTTTGACTTCAGATTTGTAGTCAGCAACTTCAAAACCCCCTTTGAATCAAGGTTTGATTAAATATTTTTTTTTTTACTTTCACATCCACCATGTTGATAACGCCATTAGGTTTTTTTGTAATTTGGGCTTCATATTCATAATCAGCTATCTCAAAAACCCCCATACACCAAGTTTTGATTAAATTTGATAGTATTTTTACTTTCACGTACATGATAATGTATGCGCAATTTTTTTTCTTTAATTTTGACTTCAGATTCGTGATCAGCGACCTCAAAAACCTCAGTATACTAATTTCCATATGAATCGAAGGATGCCTTCATATTTTAGCCACATTTTTGGGATTCCACACCACTGTGTGTCATCCAAATAAATTTGGGTGGTGAATGTATTCTTGCTGATGGTTCTGCACATCCATCATGGACTAAACCTTAAACCACTAGTGAAGGGTGACCTTGAGCATGAGACGAATCCTGGATAGCTCAGTGTTAGAGCATTGGTGGGTTAAGCCAAAGGTTCCAGGTTCAATTGCATGTGTCATCATTCAAATAATTTAAATTAATTGAAATATGGCCCTTCCATCCAGACAGAGCTGTAATTACAATGATTAGCAAACTGTGGTTTGGTATCCATTCTTTATTGGTCGAGGTTTAAAGTATCTATGCTGAGCCTGATTACTTTCAAGATGGAAAAATGTAGGCCTAAAGACTCGCCAATGTTTTCATTTTGCTAACTATTATCTTTGGAAACAGAATGTTTTATTGTGGTCCTGATTTATTCATCACAGTTTTCATTTTGCTAACTATTATCTTTGGAAACGGTATGTTTTGTTGTGGTCCTGATTTATTCATCACAGTTTTCATTTTTCTAACTATTATCTTTGGAAACAGTATGTTTTGTTGTGGTCCTGATTTATTCATCACAGTTTTCATTTTGCTAACTATTATCTTTGGAAACAGTATGTTTTGTTGTGGTCCTGATTTATTCATCACAGTTTTCATTTTGCTAACTATTATCTTTGGAAACAGTATGTTTTGTTGTGATCCTGATTTATTCATCACAGTTTTTTAATTTGATTCTCTCATTATTAGTGAGTGATTGTTAAGGGTACTGTATTTTATTCTGAAATGTATAACAATAACACATTTTTAAACCAAAATGCATATTTTATTTCATAAAATAAATATGACAGTGTAATATCGCTCTTAAGTAAGAGGGAAAACTTATTTATTTACCTGAAGGTACCTAAGAGGAATAACAACAGAAAATTGGGCTCGATAAGAATGATCAAATGTATGTACCTGACATTTTAATAAAGAGATACCTGTATTGGTGGTCAAGTGGTCTAAGGTGTCACTCTCATGTTGGAGTGGACTGGGCAATCAGGGTTCAAATCCTAGTTGGCTGTAATGAGGGTGTTTTATTTCCTAAATGGTTTTCTTTTTAGCTCCATGCCAATGAGAGAACACATCGTCTTTTTTTGCCCTTTTGCATCCCTGAATAATAACTTATAGTAATTTTAGTAGGCATACACCTAGGTATATGTAACCTATAGCCTAAACAGGTAATTAGTTGAAATTTAAAAAATAAGCTTTTTTTTGTGTACACGCACACAGAGTATTTCAGGAGGAGTAGTAAATATTATGAGAGGTTGTAGTATTGATTATTCTAAGTAAAAGGTTCATATAAACATGTGTGTCAAATTCTCTGGATGAGGGGATGCAGCTGTTTGAAACCGACACATAAAAATCAATTATTAGAGGTATTAAAGCAAGGTAAATAGCTTGCTTGTGTTTAACGACTGTTTGGATGATAATATAAAACACAAGTAATTTACAGTTCAAAACAAATGATTGAAAATCCCGTGAACAACCTTAATGCACTTTGCAGCTCTCGTGGTTAAAGTACATGTTGTTCTTCTGAGGTCATCTTAGCGTTCTTTTACTGGGGCAGCACTATCCGTACTAATGTGAGCAAGAGACTCATCACTTGTATTCACCGTTTCTTTTACTAGGCCAGCACTATCCATACTAATACGAGCAAGAGACTCATCACTTGTATTCACCGTTTCTTTTACTAGGGCAGCGCTATCCGTACTAATGCGAGCAAGAGACTCATCACTTGTATTCACCGTTTCTTTTACTAGGGCAGCGCTATCCGTACTAATGCGAGCAAGAGACTCATCACTTGTATTCACCGTTTCTTTTACTAGGGCAGCACTATCCACACTAATACGAGCAAGAGACTCATCACTTGTATTCACAGTTTCTTTTACTAGGGCAGCGCTATCCGTACTAATGCGAGCAAGAGACTCATCACTTGTATTCACCGTTTCTTTTACTAGGGCAGCACTATCCACACTAATACGAGCAAGAGACTCATCACTTGTATTCACAGTTTCTTTTACTAGGGCAGCGCTATCCGTACTAATGCGAGCAAGAGACTCATCACTTGTATTCACCGTTTCTTTTACTAGGGCAGCACTATCCACACTAATACGAGCAAGAGACTCATCACTTGTATTCACAGTTTCTTTTACTAGGGCAGCGCTATCCGTACTAATGCGAGCAAGAGACTCATCACTTGTATTCACCGTTTCTTTTACTAGGGCAGCACTATCCACACTAATACGAGCAAGAGACTCATCACTTGTATTCACAGTTTCTTTTACTAGGGCAGCGCTATCCGTACTAATGCGAGCAAGAGACTCATCACTTGTATTCACCGTTTCTTTTACTAGGGCAGCACTATCCACACTAATACGAGCAAGAGACTCATCACTTGTATTCACAGTTTCTTTTACTAGGGCAGCGCTATCCGTACTAATGCGAGCAAGAGACTCATCACTTGTATTCACCGTTTCTTTTACTAGGGCAGCACTATCCACACTAATACGAGCAAGAGACTCATCACTTGTATTCACAGTTTCTTTTACTAGGGCAGCGCTATCCGTACTAATGCGAGCAAGAGACTCATCACTTGTATTCACCGTTTCTTTTACTAGGGCAGCACTATCCACACTAATACGAGCAAGAGACTCATCACTTGTATTCACAGTTTCTTTTACTAGGGCAGCGCTATCCGTACTAATGCGAGCAAGAGACTCATCACTTGTATTCACCGTTTCTTTTACTAGGGCAGCACTATCCACACTAATACGAGCAAGAGACTCATCACTTGTATTCACAGTTTCTTTTACTAGGGCAGCGCTATCCGTACTAATGCGAGCAAGAGACTCATCACTTGTATTCACCGTTTCTTTTACTAGGGCAGCACTATCCACACTAATACGAGCAAGAGACTCATCACTTGTATTCACAGTTTCTTTTACTAGGGCAGCGCTATCCGTACTAATGCGAGCAAGAGACTCATCACTTGTATTCACCGTTTCTTTTACTAGGGCAGCACTATCCACACTAATACGAGCAAGAGACTCATCACTTGTATTCACCGTTTCTTTTACTAGGGCAGCGCTATCCATACTAATACGAGCAAGAGACTCATCACTTGTATTCACCGTTTCTTTTACTAGGGCAGCGCTATCCATACTAATACGAGCAAGAGACTCATCACTTGTATTCACCGTTTCTTTTACTAGGGCAGCGCTATCCATTCTAATACGAGCAAGAGACTCATCACTTGTATTCACCGTTTCTTTTACTAGGGCTGCACTATCCACACTAATGTGAGCAAGAGACTCATCACTTGTATTCACCGTTTCTTTGTATACTTCGCTTTTCATCCAATCATAGTCTCAGTGAAGTCTGGAGACATTTGTGGCCAATGAACAAGAACACCGCAGCTGGTACATTGTTAAGGGTAAGTTAGGTTTGGCTATTGTGTCGCCCGACGACTGTAATGTGCGGGAGTCCCGTTATGCTGAGGGGCCATACCAATCCTTGAAGCCAAGAGAACCTCCTCCACTTAGTGAAAGTTTGTTTTCCAGATATATTAAATAGATGGGTCTCTAAGATGATTGTGTAACACAACAGGTCAATCACATGATTGTCGATTATACCACACCGCATGTTTACAGAATAACAACAATGAAAATTTGTTTCTATAGTGGCATGTGGAGTTTCGTCAAACTACCAATTGTTGCAAGTTGCAGGTATTGTTGATACTGTCACAGGTGAAATTAGCTTCATCACTAAACAGTAATAGTAGAATTAATAGATTATTAGCATTTACCCACCGGGCGGTTTCACCAAAATGTCAAAACTTTTCACCAATTTCACAAATTGCCTGAACCCCATCGTGTTTAATATCGAATTAAAGCTTAGGCTCTCTACATTATGAATGTACATGAGATTATAGAATAATTTAAACATTTTATCCGATATTGTGTAAAGTTTTTACACCTAATTTAATTTGAATACATTTGGTGGTTTACAACAGGTGTTGAGAAGTTTTAATAACTTGAGTTTGAAATAATCTAGGGTGGCCAAAGTTTTAAAATAGGTACTATAATGGTTACGTTAACATCATATATCATAAACAGAGTTTTATTAACTATTATTGTTATCCTATACGTATATAAACTTAAGTTTATAAAAATGTTTACGCCCGACCCCATGGCAATGATAATACTTTGATAGAACTGTATTGAGAAAAAATTGAAATATATTGTTTCAGGCCATCAATAAGTGAATAAGATCCATTTAAGTATTGGATTTTTTGTTTGTAAAATGAGCCGTTACTCCAGAAAACTGGTGTTGGCGTGTAAAAATATTTTTACACTCAACACTAGGTGATTGTTTATATGGCATAGACACAGTTTTTGTGGTTTATGCAGTCATAACTTAAGAACAATTAGAAAGGTATACTAAAAATAAATAAGTTATATTTTGGCATCAATAGAAAAAGAAAAGAAATGTCGCATTAAGGCAAAACATTTCTCATTAATATATTGACATCACTTGAATAAAGGAGATAAACACCGGATCAAGTGAAGAGGTTTTACTGTTATTCGTAATAGTTTGTTACGTTCCACACTAAAATGTATGTATATACTCATATTAATCTATTAAATAACATTTCTTCTTTATTGTAGTTTATACCTAGTTAACAGACTGTTGATAAAAAGTTGTAAAATGATTATTTTTTAACTGTCCTTTTTGTTTAACCTTTAACTAGCCTATTTTATATCTGAGCACTGTTTATATTTGAATTTAATTTTTACAATTGTTTTTCAGCTTGAGTTAAATATGGGGCTGACACACAATGAAAATATGAGACAACATAGGAAAAAGTTGGCTGGAGAACCTAACTTAGAAGATGAACATTTAAGGAAATAGAGAGAAAGAGATGCTAAAAGAAGACAAACAAGAAAAAATAATTTAAGCAAATGTGAAATGAAATCTTTTCAGAGAAAGGAATCTGAGCGAGTTAAAGAGTGGTACAGAAAAAAAGAAGTCATCAAGATAAATCAGTTTGCTCCAAATTTTGATCATAAAGAAATATTATCAATGGTAGAAGACAGACAACCGTGTAGAGAAGATAGAGATTATTAGTACAATATTTGAATGTTTCAATGAGTTAAAGTGAAAGCTGAAACATTTCTTGTACATACATATATTAAGTGAAATCAAGCAACATACTTTTCAAGCTAAAGAGAGAAATCAATGGCCAAAAGATTCTACTACAATAATAATAATATAATAATAATATTTAGCACCGCGTCTTACTAACCGTTTGGGTTATACGCTTTAAGTACTAATTACTCTAATGGATTAGGAATTGGGGAGGTTTAATTAGAGGAAGTGAGCCCGCATTTGCGTGGAGGGAGAGTGGAAAACCATTTAGGAAAAACCACCCCCAGTTCGCCCGACCGAGATTCGAACCTCGATCTCCCCGTCCTCAGCGGTCGAGCTCAACATGACAAGCGCGTTAGCCAAGTACACCACCGAGCCGGGTCTACTACAATAAGATTGTTCAGAAAATGCAAGCCTCTTGCAACAAAATGGAATTCAGTCTGCTCATTGGTGTCCCAATCAAGCTATGCATTGATCAATACAGATGTTAATGAAGGAATTGTGATTGTATCAGATTGTCTTGATCACACAAAAACTTGTGTTTACAATTTCATGTTACTTGAAAGGTAGATATGACTCTAGAGAAGAAGATGGAGCTAGATCCCAATTCAAGCAGAGGTTCTTGTTTGCAAATTTAGAACATTTTCAGAATAAATATGTAATACAAATTTGGTGAAATTTTTCGCCACCTCACACGGCAAGAGGGTTGTTGATGGTATTGAAGAAACCATAAAAAAGGTCAGTTTGGCATCAAGTATGGTCAAGAAAAAAAAATGTTTCAAATGCAGAGGAATTTGCTCACATGGCACTGTTGAAGTATAGGTAAATGTATATTACAGTGAATATAAATGTAGCGACATCTGTGGTGTGCAGGTGTGTGCCCAGTGGAAGTGATACTGTTGTGTGTGCGTGGGACTGAGGAGAGACAGTAGTAACATGATTGTTGCCGCGCACGTACTCTCTCGTCTCTTGTACGGGTATAGATTGCTTGTGGTGTGCAGGTGTGTGCCCAGTGGAAGTGATACTGGTGTGTGTGGGTGGGACTGAGTAGACACAGTAGTAACTTGATTGTTGCCGCGCACGTACTCTCTCGTCTCTTGTACAGGTATAGATTGCTTGTGGTGTGCAGGTGTGTGCGCAGTGGAAGTGATACTGTTGTGTATGTGTGGGACTGAGTAGAGACAGTAGTAACATGATTGTTGCCGCGCACGTACTCTCTCGTCTCTTGTACGAGTATAGATTGCTTGTTCGTAATCTGTATTAATGTTTATTTCTGATTATTAATAAACATATCAAACTGTTAATTATTTATTCTCAATTGGTCTACCACCTCTGAACATAGACCTTTCCTCGTTATAATTCAACACGCACAAACTAGAAGCCCCAAACTGCACATAAAATTCATTGATAAGAAGGAAATTGAAGGAAGCTGTACTAAACTGCTAGTCTATATACCATGTTCAACCCCAAAGCCATGCTTATATTTTGACAAGTCAAATTTCTTGCTCCAAGTCATTAATTATAGTCAAACTTAAACCAACAGTAGAGTGAAGTGAATTAGAACATTCTGAAAGTGAAAATGAAATAAAAAAATCAAGATAACGAGCCCCAAAGATTATTTATTCAAGTAGTGTGTGGGTGGTTGTTAAATATGAAGAGGACAAATTCACAGGTGTTGTGACTAAAGCTATAGATAACAATGACCTTGAAGTAAATGTCAAAAACTGGATCATATTATAAATGGTCACAACGGGAAAATAAAATATTATATGAAATTGAAAAGTCTCTAAAAAAAATCAAACCACCTGTTGTAGGAACCAAAGGACAGTTTTTATTTTCTGAAAAAACATATTTGTTGCATCGGCCTAAAAGTTGCAGTTAAGATAGGGCTGCATAAAATCATCAAGCCATCATTAAAATCCATCACTAAAATATAATATGATGCAAAGTCTTATAAAAGGCTTGGTGTAATATAGTTCGTTCACGGTAGGAGTTTACCTAGGAAAGGACTTTTTTCCCTACCAGAAATCTATTATATAGTAGGATATTGGTAAGAAAAAAGACCTTTCAGAGGTAAACTCCTACCGTGAATGATGTATACAAAGTTTTGGGTGTAAAAATTTGGTGTCGGGTGTACACTTTCAAACAAATTACGCCCACCCGACACTACTGTTTTACAACCAATACTGATTTTTATTTTATTAGTGTAGATTTGATACTTAGTATTTTCCATTGTAATTTTAATGAAGTGTGTCTCATTGTATTATATTTGATATGCTATGTCAAAAAAAGTTATAAGTTTTTACAATTAACCGATAATTCTGATTATAATTGGAAAGGTGTATTTGTCAGCGTTGTGTGTTTTACATCCAACATCAAACTAATTAATTTTTTTTTAATTGTTTATGAAAAGTTTTTTTTTTAATTATATGTATTCATGATGTAAATAAAAGTGTCCTTAATATATTGCATGTGCAAAATTTTCCTATTTTTCGTAAAGTAATTGAAATATAAAAAATGAATGGTTAATAAATGCTTCTGATTTTTACACCCGACACCATGAAACCGGTGCCAACAAAATTAAATTCAAATGGCTCCATTTTCTGGTTGAAAGCTGAATGTAAAATAAATACAAGCCATGCTGACGTGATGTTTGCCATACTCTTGTACCTATGTGGAACATTACTACGTGTAGACATCCGCTGTGTGCTTGTGGGGAGATTACATTCTACTACTCACACCACACTTTGTTCATTTGCACATTCAGAAGTAATAAGAGAACTGGGGACTGTACCAGTCTTACACGCTGTTGTAAACATTCTAGGTAGCGGTACCGTGTGGTTAGGAAATCGTTGAAAATGGCGCTTCCATTATAAAAACCATAACCAAACACAATATCAGGATATTCGGCATGTGTGAAGATGTGCTGCATTCTTAACACTTCTAACGTAAAATAGTGTCAAACTGTTTCTTAGTCACCGCTGATTCAGAGAACTAGCTGTGCGCTAGTCGTCTGATTAATAGAGCTGTACGCACCAGTTTCAAACAGCTGTAAGTTGAAATATAGCACCTGAACATGGGAATCAATCCCGTGTCTGGATGTCATTTTTCAAATCATAGAATATAATATCTAAATATGGCTATAACTGTAACTAACAAATATAATAGCTTTGCCTAATCTATCACTCTTGTGTTGGAGTGGCATGCTCATGACCTGGAAATTAGGGTTTGAATACCGGTCAGGTCTACTAAGGGTGGTACTTCCACACAAATGCGAGTATATTAACTCTAAATAAAATGGTTTCCTTTTTCATCCTTAGCCCATTATAGTGATTATCATGTAGGTGTAGAGGCTAACATTAACAGGCGGTAAGACGCATTGATAAAAATATGGAAGTGCGGATTTAATATGAAATAAGGTTTATTAGTAATAAGTCTTTAGTTTAAATTATCGAATAAATAACAAAACTAGTAGGCTTGATGTATTCATGTAGGCTAAACAGAATGATTTTTTTAAATTAATTCAATGCAACTTTAAATATAGTAGTGGGCCTATAGTATGCAAAATGCAAAGGTCACTGTTTAAAAAATTATTGATTTAACTTAAGTATGTTTCCCAACTTTGCTTCTCTTCCTTGCGAGGAAGTTTACGGTAGCATATTAATAACATGACATCAATAGCATGTTATATGAATATGTTAGCGAAAACAGAATGTGGGATAGTCAAAGGTCAAATAATCGAGACTCTAGTGAATATATTTTTTTAACCCTCAATGGTTTAATGGATCAGACTAATTAGTTCATTCAACACATGCCCCCATAAGTGTGAAAATGAAGTTTGACACAATATAATAACAAAGTAATTATACAGTAGGAAAAACTTTACCAAAAATCTTATGATACCAGTTCCCGAAGAGAAATTAAATCCTATTTAGTCAGCACTTTTTAATAAACTACCCTACTATAACACAAAAAAAAAATCACATTATATAAATGTAACGGATTTATTGGTATGTATATTATAAATGTTATTTACAAATTATTCCAAATTATCAAAGCCCAACCTTCTATGCCTAAGTTATTCAAGCTTTAGTTATGTTGGTAAAATAGATTTAATTTATTTTCTGAAAAGATGTCGTGGATGAATGTGTGGAAGAAATAATAACCTACATGGTTAAATAGAATTAAAGTATTTTAATTATCCTAGAAGTTTGTTAACTTTTGTCTTGTCCAATAAAGCAATTCGCATATTTCTAAGACAAGTACCTGGAATTATTTATGTTTTAGTTATTATAAATATACCTAACGTTGTGTGGGCTTGTTTTTTATCATCATAAACACTTTTTCCAAACTAAAGTGTAAGGGTAGCCTACCCAAAAGGTTCACAAAATATTACAAGAGTTAAATTGGGAGCGATTTGATATAGGCCCTTAATAAATAACAAGAGTTAAATTGAGAATGATTTGATATAGGCCATTAATAAAATTATTGTTGAAACAAAATTACTAGGAAAAAAAAAGTTTTGTAACTATTGGAAGCGTTGTATGCGAGTTAAATAGAAACTGTTACTTTTTATTCCAGAGAAAATTAGAAGTTAATAAATAATACTCGCCTAATTACGTGAGTTAGTTAACTGCCAGGGCATTGTGCTGAGGACAACAAAGTAGACCTAAGTTTTATATGACAACATATTGGTTCATTAAAATACAACGCCAAAACGTTTTTAAACACTAAGCATTTCAACACAATATTTTATTTTTAGTTCAGAAATAACAAAATGTAAATATGTCAATTTAAATCATTATTCCTTTCTAAAATACTTAAATAAGTAAACACAGCTACCACGTGATCAGAGATTACTAATATCAATCCATTCCATTTGGTGATGAAAATAATGTTAACAAATGTTACCAATTTTGAAGTTGAACTCTAGCAGGAAAGAGATTATTATTTTATGTTATGGATTTGAAATATTGTAATATAAATCAAATGGTAATTATTTGTTTGGTAAAATCTGATGATATAAATATGGCTATAAATTATTATTTTTAAAATATATTGACATATCAAGGGACTAAGGGATTAATCAATAATACCGTCTAGCTCATAGCATCTGAGAGGATTTTTGATTTAATCCTGATGAGTAGCATTTAGGATAAATTGTCTGAATACGAAAATTATAGTCTTTCCTTCAATAAATTATTATTATTATTATTATTATTAGCACCGCGTATTACTACCCGTTCGGTCTATACGCACTTACGCTAATGTGTAATGTTAGGGTGATTGTGAGATGAAATGGAGGACCTACAGTTTAACGTGGACTCCGAACCACGTCAGATAAATTTATGCCGGGACCGGGGATTGAACCCCGGCCGTCAGCACAGAAGTCTGACACCTTACCCCTAGACCGCCAGGTCACCAACTCCTTCAAAAAGGGATAAGGCAAAATGCAAGAATGAAATAAGCAAACGTGAAGAGTGAAGGAGAAGTATTATTTTTGAGTGCATTTTAAAACTATTAATTCACATTCTAAAGTGTGGTGTTAATTTGCCATCTTGGAGGGTACGTTCTTGCAAAAGGCTCAATTCCGAGGCAAATCAATACCAATCACCTTCCACTTTTACTCATTTCGTTCCTGCATACAGTCTATCAAGTTTCAATATCGTTTTATTATTCAAACAGAGATTCAAACAGAGTACTTTCGTACTTCCGTCTTTATAATGGTCTCTGGTCTCCTTAAAGTAGACATTTTTCGAATACTATATTTGACTTAAGCACCAAGACAATTATTAATACTATCTATCATCCCTAAAAATTATTTATTTAAATTACTGTAGTAATATTACTTGTAGCAACATATCGATTGTTACTACTAAGCTGTAGTACAGTTATATTAAGAGAGTTTAACATGCCAGGGTGGGAGCATCTCAGTCATCTATGAAAAATGTAATACTTTTGTGGCAAGTGTCATTAAGAAAACTAAGCAAATAGTGTTACATTTTTAATGTAATGTTGTCAAATACTTTAGAATACAAATAATATACTTTTAATCTATCGATTTTCCATATCTTAGTGAGTGTATTAATAAAAAATAATCAATTTTTTTATAATCAACAAAAATAAGTAAAATATTTATGGGTTAGGTTTTTGAGCATCGTCACTTCTTATTTAACTTTTTATATGCAAATAAATGTCCTTCGTCTGGATTTTGATGTTATCAAGATGTTTGAATATTACATAATCAAATTATATTAAATAGGCCTAGATATGATTATAGTATCATTTGATTTACTAATTTGAGAAAATACAGTGTATTACTTGTATCAGTTCTAAAACACTATCCCAAATTAAAAAATAAACATTTTTACTTTGGTATATAAATAATGTCTAAATTTAAGTCGGTAGAAAAATCACTCTTATAATTTATATATAAACATACAAGTAGCCAACGACATAGGAGTGGTGGTAATTGATATCTAGCAGAAGTTTTTTATATTTCCAATATTGATCAACCAATGTGGAAATAATTAAGAGAAAAACACGTGAACTCTATACGCTTTTGCTTGTTGTTTGTGACGCCGTTGCCAATCACCGGTTTTAGAAGAAGACAAAAAGTACAGAATTCCGCTTTTCGACAGTACTAATTTGGACAACTGAAAGTTTCGGGTAGAAACTCTTCTAGATAAAATCTATATGTTGTCCTTTATTCAAGATGACTATCGGGCCTTGGTGAAAATTGCGTCTAGTGATAGTGCTGAAATTAAGGCGGGAAAGGAAAAAGAGCCGTACAAGCTTCAGAAAGCCAATCGCAAGTGTAAGTCACAGATTATACAACGAATCTCGGACAGCTACTTGGATTGTGTGAAGGATAAGAACACCGCTTATGATATATGGCAAGTGCTTCGTAACACTTGCGCTCGCAAAAGAATGCTAATTAGCTTTTACTGCGCAAAACCTTGTTGATGAAGAAATTTGTATCCCTCTTTAGAAACCCATAAACTGCATTTTATTTGGATTGATCATACTATTCAGGAATTGAAATATTCGGGAGCTGGCCTTGAAGAATTAGGTGTGGTCTGCCATCTTCTCTTGACTATGCCATTTGAATATCAAGTAATTATCTCTGCCGTATAGACACTATCTGCTGATAATCTCAACCTGGCATTCGTAAAAACGCTCCTACTTGATGAGCAGAGCAAATGCCAAGCAGAAGATATTGATGGATGCAGCCAATCATTATCTAGCGTTACTGATTGGAAGGCTATAAAATTGAAATCTTCGCAGCCGGAATGTTGGACTAATTGTAAACAAAGCATTTCAAAGCAAGTTAATGGTAATAAGTGTTTTTCTGTCATAAAGCAGGTAATTTTCGTTCGGACTATCCAAAATTGAAAGGCAAGAAGCAGCATAATAATTCAATACGTAAAACAAACGTAGATGAAGCTAGTGATGATGAATTTAGTTTGAATGTTTCAACGTCAGTGGCTTGTTGTGATGGATCTGTGTGGTTGCTTGACTTTGGTGCCATTGAACATATGATCAGTGATAAAAAAAATTATTAGTTTGGTCTCAAATAAGAAACGGCTATCAAAGTCTATCAAAATAAAAATTGCCAAATCAGGATCGATGTTGTGTGCTGATCGGAGATATACACGCGTCTGTGACTCATAAAGGTAATCAAAACTTTCCAACGTACTTATTGTCCCTGGATTAAAATTTAATTTACTCTTAGTTAGTAAAATGGACGCTAATGGGCTTAAAGTTGTGTTTAAAAAGGGGAACGCTATAATTTTAGAAGGCAATATTTTGTGGCTGCTGCCACTCGATCTGGTAAAGTGTATACAATGTCTCTTACGCTTCGTGAAAGAACATGTGCTGGTATTGCTAGTTCTATTGTAGCAACATCTGATTTGTGGCACAAGAGGCTTGGTCACATTGGCAAACCTGGCTTAGTTCACTTAAGTAAGATTGTAGATGGAATAAAGATTGCTAAAGGATTGATCCCCGATTTATGTTACTCTTGCATACAGGCTTAACAAACATATTTTCCTCACACAAAGCCACGCATTAGAGCTGAGCGCCCTTTGTAGATCAAACACAGTGATCTTGTAGGGCCCATTAAGCCCGTACCATATGATAAAAAGAGGTATCTGTCTACCCTGATTGATGACTATAGTCACTTTACAGTCATTTACACTCTAAAGGCAAAGTCTGAAGTATTTACATATTTCGAACAATTTGAAGCAACAGCTGACTTTAACCTAAAGATGAGTAGCTTAGTTTACGATCAGGCATACCAGTCAGCAGAACGGCGTCGCAGAAAGAATGGGACGTAGCATCATAGACAAACCACGCTGTTTACTCCTTTATTCTTCTCTTGATAAGTCACTCTGGACGGAGGCTGTTATGACTACAGTCTACCTAATAAACAGATCACCTACCAAAGATCTTGAAAACAAGGTTCCAGCATAAATGTGGTATGGTGTAAAGACTGATATGTTAAAACATAATGTTTTTGGCTATTTAGCACCTCTTCAATTACCTAATAAAAATCTTAAAAGTAAACTTGACAGCCGCTCGAAAAAGTTCTACTTTGTTGGTTACTGCCCGAACGGGTACAGGCTGTGGTGTCCACAAGAATGAAAAATCATACGTGGGCATGATATAATTTTTGATGAACATTCGTTCATAACCAGTGATGTAGTTGGTTCAACACCCTCTCGAGCTATTGAGGTCATCGGTTCGACTCCAAATCAAGTTTTTACTGGGGAATTGCAGGAGGAGAACCAGAAACAATTTATGACGAAGAAGGGATTCCTGGACCTGGCGAGGAACTTGAACCTCTGCGTAGGAGCACAAGACCTTGCACTGCACCAGCGTACCTAGATGTCTATGTCACACTGGCTCTTGGTGCTGAGTCATTTATTGACAACTTGCCAGAAACCTTTGAGAATATTCATAGTAGATATTATGCCCAACTATGGATGGCTGCAGTTGAGGAAGAGATGTACTCATTGAAGAAAAATGAGACCTGGACCCTTACTGAGCTGCCATCCGGTAAACGAGCTATCAACTGTAAGTGGGTCTTCCAGATGAAGCAGGATGAAAAGGGACAGCTTGACAGGTACAAGGCAAGGTTGGTGGTGAAGAGCTGCGCACAGAAGAAGGGGTATGACTACAATGAAACGTACTCACCTGTAGCCCATTTAACCTCTGTCAGAACCCTGCTTGCAACCATAAGCAAATAAGATTGAATTGCCTTCCAGTTGGACGTGAAAAATGCATTCCTTCATGGAGACCTTTCTGAAAAAGTGTATATGAAGCAGCCACCTGGTTTCGCAGCTGACAGCAACCTTGTTTGTAAGTTACACAAGACCCTCCATGGATTGAAGCAGGCACCACGGGAGAGGAATGTCTAAACTTGACAAATTTGTGAATTCTCTTGGATTTAAGCAGTCTGAAAACGAAAAATGTATATACTTCGACTTCAGCAACAGCATAAAAACTTACATTTTGGTTTACGTAGATTATATCATTTTGGTGGGGAACAAGCTGCAGAAGTTGAATGACATCAAAACATATATTATGTCAGAATTTGAGATGAAGGATCTTAGAGGTTTGCACAAATTTCTAGGTATAAAAATTGATCAGAAAACTGATGGTATGTCCCTTAGCCAAACAACCTACTTGAAGAAAGTTCTCAAAAAATTTGGTATGGAACAATACAAACTGGTCAAGACACTGATGGAGGAAAAACCACCTGAAATAACTACATCAGAGTGCATAATAAAAAAAACTTACCGTGAGCTTTTTGGTAGTTTGATGCATGTGATGCTCTGCACTCTCCCTGATCTGAGCTTATCATTGAATTTCTACTGCAGGTATCAGAGCAATGCAACAGAATCTCACTGGATTAGACTCAAACGAATACTACGATAAATTCAAGGAACACTTGAAGTTGGTCTCTTCTTTCCGAAGAACTGTGATGTCGCCTTACGGGCCTACGTTGATGTGGACTGGGCCAATGACAGCAATGATCGTACATCTACATCTGGGTATTTATTCCAAGTATATGGTGCCACTGTTGGTTGGACTACATGTAAGCAGACTACAGTCGCCCTTAGCTCGATGGAGTCAAAGTTTGTCTCCCTGTCAACCTACTCTCGTTGAGAAGACTGATCCAGGACTTCGGGATCACTCTAGAACCCAGCAAGGTGTATGAGGACAACAAGTCTTGCATAAGATATTTGGATAAATGTGAACATCGAATATTAAAGCATATTGATGTCAAATACAACTTTAATCGTGATTTGTATCTAAGTGGTGTTATTGATGGGATTTATTTGGAGACAAATGAACAATGTGCTGACATGCTGACAAAGAGTTTGGTTGGAAACAAATTTGAGTACTTTCGTAATTATATTGGTTTAATCAAATGCTGATTCATTGGAGTTTATTTGTATGTATTTAAGGGTTCATATAGAACATTTTGCCTAATTTTGTGGTTGTAGTAGAATTGAGGAGGAGTGTTAAAATATTCAATTCTATGCAGGGATATTCTATTTTAGGTTGGTACCACCGTTAAACATGTTGTTCATTTTTTTTAGCTAATCTGTGTTAATGCCTATGAACTTGTGTAACATTTGAGTCATCTTCTTAGTTATAGCATGTATTGTTAAGTCTAAAACCGGTTAATTATTTCTAAAAACTTGTTTACTCTGACTATATTTGTAGACATCTAACAAGGAAGTCAATGTTTGGTATCGGTGGTGAACGGACGTGTGTTGCTGTTATATCAGAGACTGTGACGCCTGTTAATGTTAATACATACCGTAGATTTTGGTGATGAGTGCGATGTCGATTCGGCTATGAAAGAACTACATTCAAACAGTCGACAATATTCTCAAACTTGTACCACATGGTAGGTTTAATATCGGAACGTTCATGAACACCATTTGATAACCTAATTATGAAGAAAGCTAGATCTAGTGCGGGGATTTTTGCTGTAAAACCAACGGGACAGGCGTCAGTAAAAGTTCCCAAAGTAGCTAATGCCAAGGAGAGTCAAATTGGAACAGTTGTTTCAGATTATAATATAGCAGTCTAGATAGAGGATGTATTTTTATCTTCTAAACCAGGGCAGTAAAAAATTACATTTTCAAATACATTGTGACTAAACATTCATAATCCACATCTAATTAAAATAGGAAAGGGCTTAATTCCTAAGCATAAAAATGTAACGAGTATTGCTGCGTCACGGTAAAATCAAATTGTTGTTGAATTGTTATGTGTGCTAATCTAAAAAATTGACTTTGATGCGTGTATTTTCTTTTGTTTTCTTTTACTGCCTATTATATTACTAACCTCCACACAAATGTAGGTGCTTTTCCTCTAAATTCTTCCTTCATCATTCTTATACAATTGGTGTATTTTAATGTGAATAACATAATGGGCTGAAAAAATAAACAAAAGAAAATACACGCATCAAAATCAAGTTTTGGGATTAAATATAAAGGTGTTCCTTGATCCTATAGTCAATAAGAGATATCTGAAATTATTTCAGATAAGGATACCTGTAGTTCACTTTTCACTGCTATACCGTTTTTAGATTCTTAATATGCTGTACTTGGTGAGAGTAATATTGACACAGTTTTGATTTAATCACTATTTATTTAAATGACTTAATAGAAACAATTTGTTCTTATTAGTAGACTAGTGACAAGCTTAATGCATACTAATTCTAAGCTAAACATAACACTATGTAAAACAGCAAGTAGTCTACTACCAATCCCATGGAAATGTTTTCAGCTTTGTTGATACTCAAACCTTAGATCCTTAAGTCACACATATGACCACTGCTAAAGATAAAGTGTATAACAAAACTAATTGTATGGAAGGACACTATTCATAAAGACTAATGACAGATTTATGTTATAGCAATGTAGTCAGTAGCAAAGATAGTTGAGCTGTCACTTGCCTCTAAGAGTTGTCCCTACCAGAATAATACTTGTGCCCCTTTATGGCTGGTTGACATATTGAACCAGGAAAAGACCTACTAGAAGATACCTTTAAAACTGTAAATATTATTTCCCCAAGTCAATCAATCACTTGTAACTTGTGACACTTGAACTGGTGATCAACCATGTCCTATTATTTACTATAATGGTTCTTGTGAACATCTATAAAGTGTTTTGTCGTTCAATGGTTGGTAGCTGTGTCTGACTAGTAATTTGTATGAATGATACGTGATCACTTTTAACGTCAGTTCAGAAGTCATAATGGCTACTCGTTGTTCTGTTTTGTGGTCGCCATAAAACTAGCAACAGGTTATGGGTCCAAGCATATATAAATATGTTGCGTGCTTGAAGTGAAAGTTTCTGGAAAGACGAAATAATGGTCGCGGGATGCTAAAAATGATACATTCGGAAGTTAGGTAGAATACATTCGGAGTGAGACTAACGTTAAGTCTCTCCCTAAATTTGTATTCATTTATTTTCGATGTGGTCATAGGCCCCTAAGTCCATGGGTGTCCAAGTACAGTATTCTTGATACACAAATGTTCTTTTTTAGGTCCACGCACACTTTATATTCTAAAAAACAACCACCCAAGGTTGTCATGCTCTCAAGTTTATTTAGATTAAAATTGGGTCTGGAACACAGCTTGTCGTTTTTAAAATACATGTATTTAATTAAATATATATTAAATATATTGTCATATTGTGGCAATTTGGTATTATATAAACAAGGATACTTAGAATAATTTTCTGCCAACAACAAAATTACATCCGATGACAATGTTGGCGTCATTTATATAATTTCTCTACACATAGTCTCAGCGCGCATTGATCGGTCGAATTACACAGACTAGTGTCGGAACTAGTGCAAAAATAGCGATTGTTTTATCCTCATAGCAAGTGTGGTATCCAGTACCAAGTGGTAGAACCAGTATACTTTTTCTGATCCACACGACGCTAGATGATGACGTGCTAGATAGTGCTAGCCAATAAACTGGATTTTAAATACGAGCTAGTGTCGCGCGATACAGGTATTTAAGGAAATAGTTTTTGACCTTAAGGTTCTGTTGATTTTTTTTTACAAATATGCTATGACAAAAATTACAGCTGATGCCAGTTCAGTGGGTTTAGGTGCGGTCCTAGGTCAAATACAGAGATAAGGGCCCAGGATTGACTGGTATGCAAGCCGAACGCTGATGGAAGTAGATAGGGGGTGCAGCTCACAAACAGAGAAGGAAGCTCTGACTCTGGCGTGGGCTTATGAAAATTTTCACTGGTATGTGTTTGGAAAATTATTTGAATTGAAATAAGATCATGATCCTCTACAAATAAAACTGGAAGCAAATCCAGGCCAAACGCGAGACAGTAACGTAGGGCGTTAAGACTGTTACCATATACATTTAAAATGATTTACTAATCCAGGATATCAAATGTAACAGACCAACAATCAAGAATTCTATACGTAAACAGGAAGATGTAAAGGGTAGAAGTTGAAATATAGATGATGGTTTGAAGACTAACAAAATTGGCCATCCCAATGGCAATGACTCTAGAGGATGTTCAAAAGGCATCTGGTGGTGATGATGAGATTAAACAATTAATAATTAAAAGTATTTAAACTAATTTGTGGGATAAAGATCAACGAAAACATGAACTTATACAATGTTAGCTATGTGTTGTATATAACATAGTATTAAGAGAAACTCTAATTGTTTTACCAAAGATTCTTTAAAAAAAAAGAGCATTTGAATTAGCATATGAAGGGCACATAGGAATAGTAGTAATGAAGCAATGGTTAAGATTCAAATTATGGTGACAAGAGATGGATAAAGAGGTGGAAGGCTGGTGTAAATCGTGCCATGGGTGTCAATTGTTTGGAAGACCGGATCCACCAGAACTAATGTATAGAACAGAACTGCCTTCCAAGTCATGGGATGTTTTTGGTGTAGATTTTCTTAGCCCACTACCCACTGGAAAATTTTTCTTGCTGTCGTAGAATACTAGTCTTTTTTTAAAGTTAAAATAATGAAGATGATTACGGGGGAAAAATTAACAGAAAAACTTAATACGATGTTCCTTAGGTATGGCTTTCTAAAGAAGTTGATAAGTTTATTGAGAAGAATTTCAAGGTTTTTTTTTATGTTGAATCTGGGTATCCAACATCATCATACTACTCCCCTCTGGCCACAAGCAAACGGGGAGGTAGAAAGACGAAACAGGTCAGTTCTTAAACATCTTCGCATTTCTCAAGGAATGGGTAAATCCTGGAAAGAAGAGCTGAATAATTCCGCCCTCCCTCCCCCCACACAACCCCACGTAGATTTACAGGAATATTAATAACTAATAATTTCTCATACTGTAATTCCTGTAAGATCTACCAATCCCAACACACACAAAAATACAATTTTTATTTATTTTTCTTGAAACATAATCTTCTTCCTGATTCTCAGAATAATAATAGCTCCATGGTGTCAGCCCACAATTGGGCCATACCAACCTAGCAGACACCGTCTGAGAACGACAATAGTGCCAACTTCTGTGGCCAGAGGGTGTCACGTGGCCAGCAAAATGAGCCTTCCAGCCATTAATTTCACTTTTCTAAACAGGATATGCTACTCATTTCATTAAAATAGCACCTCGTTTGTTCTCAGAGGCTGACTTTAACTTAATCCAGACCTACTGCTTCAATGAAAATCTGGAAGATTGGGGGATCAAACGCAGAACTTCTAGATCTCAAGCCAAGAACTCAGGCCACTATGCCAAAGAGGCGATTTCTTTGAATGGTATCGTCAGTAATTTATTTTATTGTAAAGCACTTTAATTTAGTTTACGTTAAACATGTTAAAATTATATTTTGAGGAATGGTGAATTTATTGAAGATATTCTTTATTTAGTCCTTACCTTATTATTTATTGACTCAATTAACAACTTAACTCAGTAAAAAATTGGTTAATATAAGCGTTAAAACATTGTTTTAAAATTCTGTAGTCAAAATCATTAAATTATTACTATATTAAAAATATTTTTTTGTGTTTCTTTACATAATCTACTATATCGTAAAGCGTTATTGTCATTTAATAATTAATTTAGACTTGCCACGTAGGCTATTTGAAAATAAACTAAACAAGTTTATCTGCAACATACACATACTACAGAAAAATTAGTGCAAATTGTGTTCTAGTATTTTGTATTTTAAATAACTATGCATTCTGATCTAAGATTTTGACTGATGAATTATTGCTACCAGCAATTGCATTAATATTAACTCTATCGTCTTTTAATCATGTAAGCGGCGTATTTACTTAAATTTGGTTTTCTTTAGTTCTTGATTGTAAATCAATATTGCCATTTCGATCTAAAACGCTTCAAGATATAATATTTTGAGTGGATAGACACCCTAGAGTTTAATTAGCATGGTTTGGGTTTCTAATATTTTAGGGATACCAAATGGAAAATTCGATAGAGGACTCAAGACGCCATTTAATATACTCTGGAATAGTTCTTAATGAGACGCATTTTTCCAATTATTTTTAATCTTGCCTTATTATGTGTTCACGATCAACTTTACGTTTACGTAACTTTCATGTAAGTATTTTTTTATATTCTTGAATAACGCACAATTAATATTGAATACTAAGCTATGCGTAGAAAAAAGTGCGTAAGAAGTTCAAACATTTTCAATTATGGCATTCCTAATCTGTACATAGTGGATTGTAAATAATGAACAACACATTAAGTTGATTTAATTTAATTTTCTAAGCATTGTGCATGGATTTCATCTTAACTTAGCTTCTGTGTTCATTTTAAAATGCCTTATGTTAGCCATAATAATTGTTATTAAAGAATTTTATTGTCTTAACGCTGGACTTATCTACACCCACATCACAATACTAATAGTAAATAGTGCATAATGTACAGTGCACGAATCATAATCAAACTATAGTCTATATGTGCCAGTACTGGTTGCTCAACTCATGATGACATCTTAAGTTCTTGCAGGGAAAATCTAAACGGCATCATGTTTACGGCAATTAAATACTAGAAAATCATAAAACATAACTCACTATTTCTTGTAAACTAATTGGACAATCACTGTAGTTTTTTAAAGCATTTTCTATAAAAACCTTAAAAACATGAGGCTATTATTAAATTTCCCATATTCCAATTGGTTTGCTTTGAAAAAATTGTTTTCTAATAAAAATACTATAATGAGGTTTTTAGTGCAGATATATTTTCACTCATCGTAAAAGTTTTTTTCCTAATTGATATAGATAGTTAGTATGAGTGTAGGAAATGATCATCATGAACTGAATTTTATTTTGATATAAGACTCATTCCTCTAACACCAATACTTTCCACGGTTTGATGTGTTTTGTTCCGAGCTCTTCACGCGCGCCAGATTTTAGATAAACTGAAACTGAAACTTGTAGTTTACGAGAAACGGTGAGTTATATTTTAGGATTTTCGAGTATTTGATCGCAGCAAACATGATGCCACTCAGATTTTCCCTGCAAGAACTTAAAAATGTGGCTGTCTTGCACAGTCGTGTCGAGAATTCAAATATCGTCTGCACTGTACACGATGACGATAAGAATGGTGTAATGTACATAATTCACAATCAGTTATGCGTTATGCATGCATATTAACCCGGCCTAATGGGAAGACAACTTTGTGAAGAACCAAACGTAGATACAGACGATCCGATCTGTTTGGTCCAACAGTCAGCCCGACCAAATCAGGTATTACCTACACACGACCTGACTTTGTGTCCGATTTCATCCGTTTTTTTTTTTCTGTAAGAGACACACGCTTCATGCCTCCTATATTATCCAAACACCAAAAAGTTGGGATCACGTTAATAGCTTCGTTAGGGATTAATTCTAGAAAAAGAAAACTGTGGGTCAAAAAATGGCTTATTGAACGAAAAAAATTCAGTCATATGATATTACTAAAAGAACTGAATAGTGATGACTTTCATAACTATTTGAGAATGGACTATGAAAGTTTCAGTATATTATTAAATTTAGTGACTCCATTAATAACAAAACAAAATACAGTCATGAGAAATGCAGTTACTGCTGAAGAGCGCCTGGTTGCTACTCTAAGATACTTAGCAACAGGACGAGATTATGCAGATATAAAATACAGCACTGCCATTTCACCGCAGCTTTTATCAGAAATAATTTCAGAAACATGTGAGGCTATCTCTAAAGTACTGAAAAAATACATACAGGTAAGAAAAAAATATTTTAGAACAAATAAAAAGTTGTATTAAATTATTATAAACTCGAATACAAATTATCATAAAACATTTATAAAGTTTATAGACTGCTTTAATAAAAACTAAAAAATATGTTTTCATTGCTAGAAATTATTAAAGTACATTTCTATCAATAAAAACTACAAATTATTTTCTCAATATTAGAAATTCTTGAAGTGCATTTTTATAACCTTCATATGTTCTATTTTGTAGCATGTTGTAAGAGCTTGATGTTTGATGAATGGTTTCTTGGTTATTGTTTTGGATTGAATCATTTGGTGTTAGCATGGTAACTATATTGGGTACCAGTGTAGATGAAGAATGTACCGGTGACTGATTTTGTGAAATGACAGGAGAGTTATAGCTATGGTAACTGACAGATGATGAAGGTGATGGTGTATGTACGGGATAGTAATAGCCAGAGCTGTTTTGTGTTATTGAAGACTTTAGAGAGAGTTTGTCTAATTTCCCATAAAAAACTACTTCTGAAATAAATTTTTCCGCTATGCAGCGTTGTATTTTGGTCATTTATTTTAGCTGTAGTCCCATTGCCCACCCCTAGCACTCAGTTGGGTCATCTTCGGTAGAGAGCAAATTCTGGGCACTTTCAATTAATTGTTCCTGCTTTTTCATCAAATTTGTAGCGCGCCATTTACTAGCAGGTTGTCGACATATCTTGGAGTTTCAGATACCTGCAACAGAAAATGGATGGATAAAAACAGCAAAACTATTCGAAACAATCTGGCAGTTTAATAATTGTGTTGGTGCTATGGATGGCAAACATGTTTTAATTAATAAACCACCAGGAAGTGGATCGGTATGTTATAACTACAAGGGAACATTCAGCACAGTTTTATTTGCAGTTGTCAATGCTAATTATGAGTTTATATATGTCCACACGGGTATAAATGGAAGTATTTCTGATGGTGGAGTGCTGAAACATACAACATTCTATGAAAAACTAACGTTGGATGAATTGAAATTGCCAGGTTCATCTTTTTTACCTGGTACAAATACTTTAGCCCCTTATGTTTTCTTAGGTGATAGTGCATTTGGAATAAGTAAACATCTTTTGAAATCATTTCCACAAAAAAAAAAATCTCATGTAAATAAAATTTTCAACTATAGACTATCACGGGCAAGAAGAGAGTGGTGAATGTTTTCGGTATTTTGTCATCACGTCCGAATATTCCAGAAACCAATATTGCTAGACATTAAAAACGTTGATGTGATTGTTTTGGCCAGCTGTTCCCTGCATAGCTATTTTGAGGAAAAAATCTAATAATTATATAACCAATAATTGTGTAGACTACGAAGATATCGAAAACCAAACATTCCGTGAAGGTGACTGGCACCAGGAAAATATGTTTTTAGATATTAGTAGAAATAACCAAAGACAACATACAGATGATGGCAAAAACGTTCGGAATATGTTTACTGAATATGTTAATGGTACGGGCAGTGTACATTTTCAAGAGAGAATGATAAATATATCGGGTGATTATAATATGTAGGTACCTGTAAACGCTTAAACATTTAAACACCGTACCTCATTTTCATCATCACTAGTGATAATAGTGTCGACTCCACTTCTATTTACTGCATCTTTGTCATCTAAAAATGTTAGGTATTCAAAATACCATAAGGTGGGTACATATAGATCTCCCCCACCAGCTCCTGTGCTTTTACTTTGTTGCATCTGAAATGAACATGGAACAATATTTTTGTTTGTAGTTATAATTATTTACATGCTTATTTTTACAGTTGTTTTTATATTTAGTTAAGTTATATTAAAGTTTGGTAAATTAAATCTTATACTATAAAAATTTCTAATTACCTATAAATTATTTACTTACTTTTTTCAACTCTCTGTTATAGGCACTTTTCATATTTTCAATTTTTTTCTTCACTGTTGCGATAATTGAATCTTTTTATATTTTTCTTAACTTTTCCAGTAGGATCTGGAGGTTTTAATTTATCGCATCTCTATTACTGTACAATTTACACGAGCTATCCCATAGGAACGTCAAGTCTTTATATAGTTCTAAACACTCGATATAAATTTCGCGCTCGGTATCTACGTCTGCCATTACGTATTTTTATACACACTACTACTCGCGCCCGTGTTTGTAGTACAACTGACACACTGAATCACCCGACAACGCTACAGACGTCACGATTTGGTCGGACGGTCGTGTGGTTGGATGCGCCAGCCACCCGGCATCACCCGACATGAAATAGGATATATATTTTTTTCGGCCGACACACCTACACATGACTCGATATTACAACCGACCTGACCAAATCGTGTCGTTTGTAGGGCCCTTAGATTGTACCTTAAATAAAAGGGTGTAATCATATGTACTGGACACTATTAGTCCAATATTGGGATCGGTGGCATATATTTTTTAAGTGCGGCAATGAGCTTTTGTGTTCCTAATCATATAGTTGAATTGTTAAAATTTTATAAGTAAACGACCTTGAAACATAAACTAAATTATGCAATCTAAGTGAAATATCGAAATTTGAACTTTACTTATAAAATATTTTTTTCTTTTAAAAATTCATTTTTAACTTTTTTAAACGGTTATTAATTAATTTTGAAAATATTGGTAGTAATTGTGTAGTGCAACATCCACGCAAATATAATTTTTTGACTATAATGTGGAAAATAGCAAGAAAGAAATTACACCGTTTTGTTCTACTTTAACAAATAAATGAATTAGCCATTTTAACCGTCAACGCGTTTAAGTTCTTAAATTTCCCTAGAAAACATAGTTTTTTTTTTCAAATTGCGAAACTAAATTGCATGATGGGAAATGATATAAGAACCAATCGGAGAAGGAGAACCCATGAGAGAAGCCATAAGTGAGGCAGAAAATGGACTACTTCTTCAACACATAAAGAAATCATTATATCATTATCTCAGAGGAATGAATACTTTGATATTGTTATAAAGTTGAATACCTTCTCAAGTTGAAATTGGTATTGGCTTCTTATTGTAGGATAAGGTAAGGTCAGTTTAAAGTTCACAAATTGAACTTAGAAAACAAGTGCATCCTTTTCGCCGGTCTGGTAAAGTTTCGTGTGTTTAAAGAGGTCATTTCTTTGTTGTATATTTTTCAGACATGTGAAGACTTCAGTTTTATTAATTTTGTGTTGTGTTGAAAGTAAACTCGTAATTTAGTTCGACCGCGTTGTAATCAAAAGTTATGACTATGATATTCAAGGAAGATAGTTGTAAACTGTCTAGTGTTTCTTCATTTTCTCTGTGGAATGCTGGTAACACCAATATACCAGTCCACAATGGAGCATTTGCTTCTGAAATAAGGTAAGACTGTATATCTTTGCAGAGTCACAGAAAAGGACACAGAAGTCCCAATTTTCGTAAAGAAGATAGCTTAACCAAAATTTCTCTTTATTTAAATTAAAATTACTTAAAGCTGATTCTTAAATATAATACAAGAACTGTGAATCTTGTAGACCTTGTTAATCTTGTCAATTTAAGATTTAATTTAGCCTATTGTATTTGTAGACTTTGTTAACCTTGTCAATTAAGATTTAATGTAGCCTATTGTATTTTCATTAAAATTGCCACTGTATAGGTTATATTTATTTGAAATTTTACTTTGTAGTAAATTGGTAATTAGCCCTAAGTATCAAAATCTACTACACCATTGGTGATGATTTGTAATCATTTTCCATCTTGATTGCTTAAAGCCTCTTGTTGCCCACAAAATGGCTAATGCCCAGTCTCCATGTTGTCGTACTGCCTGCGTGTCGGAATCACTTTCCTAGTTAGTTATCTTCTGTGTACAATAGCCCATACAAGCGCAGTCACATGTTGGAATTGCTTGTCGGAAGGAGGTTAACACTGTCCATCTCGTGTGTTTATGCAGGCTAGTTGCGTTCAGCCTATCAGAAACAAATATGGTTAGACTAAGTTACTGTATAAATAAAACTAATTGTTATTTGGTTAAAGCTTGTATACATAGTACACCTCTTGTCGGGAGTTTTAACAGTAACATGTCGGCTGTCATGTATTGTAGTTTTTTACTACAAAAGGGATTGTCTACAATGAAATGTCGCACACATAATTTCAACCAATAGGAACTAAGAAAACATAAGCAATCAAAAAATAATAAATATACTAGACTGTTACAGTTTATACAACTTTTTTTTTCTGCCATAAAATAAGAAAATAATTACTGACACCCTCAATAAGTGAATCGTCAAAATCCATTTTACACCAGTGTTTAACGATGCAAGTCAGCAAAAGACCGGCAAAAAGCATACATTAGCATGGACTGTGAGTTCATTATCATAGTCATAATACTAATACTTACAAATAATTAAAACATTTTAAAACAAAAATTGTTTTAAATTAAAAAAATGTATATGGCTACTATCTTAGATTAAATAGATAACGTTTAACAGATTTTATGCAGACAAGCCATTAAGGACAAACATTTATAGTAATGACAGTATTTAATAAATATTGAATTTTTAAATGTCTAATAATAAAATTATAGTTATTTAACCTTTTAATTTGTAGGATTATTTCATATTTGAAAACTTTAATAGGCTATGATTTTGATTTTTGTAATCACAGTCTATGATGTTTATAATTTGTAGTTTAATTATCCCCATTTACTTGATTCTTCCTGGTGTGGTGTGTTTACAAATATTTATATTTTAAAATTGATTTTGATAGTAGGTAGGGCCTACTCTAATTTCGTCACATTTGTGTTAATATTAAATTAGGGACTAAATTAAATATGTTTTCAGATTACCTGCGTTAATTTAAATATTAAATAATTCTTAAATCCCTAGTCTCTAGCCTTAATGTTGACAGGTTTAAAACTTTACAAACTTTCTCAGTTTTTATAATCAAGCTTTAAATATGTGCACGAAAGGAGACTGGGCTTGAATGTTCGGTATTTCATATTTAGTGCATATTAAACAATAATTAAGCTTGAATCATGTTTCACAAAAACTATCTGTTTGAATAACATTGTAGACTGTCCATTTTATTGGGGGAAACTAAGTATAACGCATCTTACAAGTAAACTTAGGATTGTGATTTTTGACAAGTGGGTGAGACAGGACATTACTAGGGTTAGATTGTAAATCACATTCTACTATTATTACACATATCGATATAGCGGTGCTCGGAGGGTTTGCAGTTGGGTGAAGTCATCCAAAGAGTCATTATTCAGGTAATGTTAAGCACATTCACTTTCCTCCATACACGGCCTTCACAACTAAATTTCAAAGAATAAAGGAAAATAACGAATCGGCATTGAAAAAAAAATAAAGTGGCTTTGTTGGAACTATACTTAAAATTATACTTTTCATTTTCACCCCGTGTGGTGTCTAATTCCCCCCCATTTCACGAATTCACACTCACCCCTGGCAAGTTGAGTGCAACAGTACCCAAACTATAAATATGACAGTCTGAGGACTACAGTAGCCCCATGGCTTCTTTGGTGCTGACTGACAGCTTTAAAAAGTTACCAGACCAAATTATGTATCCCTACACCAAACCAGATGATCTGAAAAAACATGTGTTTAGCAGCTGTCAATTTTGACGGTCAAAATTTTAGGTATATACTTAAATTTTGACTGTCAGAAGTCAGCTGTGAGCTGTCAGTCAGCACCAAAGAAGCCATGGGGCTACTGTACCTTCATGCATCTTTTAAAATAAAAAAAACTTGAATATCTTCTCCCGACACAAAGCGAGAACAAAAGTTGTCGAACTACCTCATGAAAGTTTTTGGACTCAAAAATTAGTTCTATCAAACTTCTCCTTATCCTAAAGAAAAGTACCTATATCACTTCTGCTATAGCATGTGAAACTATAGTTAAGTGGCACAGACATTTTTTGAAATATTTTTTCTAGCTTTAAAACTAGGCCTATGTTTTGTTACTGTATCACTTTCATCCCAAGTTTGACTCGTATCCCTCAAATTCAATAATGAAACTTGGTGGTACACATAATGCAATTACATCTTCACCATTTTAATACAGAATTATGGGTGTAGTGCAAAGCATCATGGGATGAGGTAATTCATCCATTGCACAGGATCACAGGAAAGTTACACGTCATCAATATTTACATTTCGTAAGTGATTTGGGCGATGTGTTGAGTTTTGTTTGGCTGTAGTATTTATTGGAAGTGTCGAAAATGTCTAAATCTTTGTGCCGATCGATTCCACGTACCCTCATGTGCATAATGCAATGAATAAAATAACTAAACATTATACCCTAACAAATAGAAAGCCTAAAATGGGTTGAATAAAGCAGATATTCCTTTTAAAAAATTCTGTCACTTAGCCTAAAGATAAATTATATATTTTTATTTTTAATCATACCTGAACCCAACAAAAGCATATTTTCAATGATGACAAAATACTATGCTAAAATAATTATATATTGTTTAAAATATTTAAGAAGATTCACTTAATTCACAAAATAACTTTTTTTTAATCAGCCCTTTTTACTAAATCTATTATGGCTATTCACATGTATGATAAAATTACTCTAATGGGGTAGGGACGAGGAAGGAAACATCTTCGGTTGACTTGACCGGGACTTACCTAACCTTTCAAGCGTCAACAACGTATTTTTAATTAAACACTTAACTTCTTAAATATGTTGCATTATATTTACAACCACACTCACGGTTCAATAGATTCATGTTCATTCATTAGGTTATCTTGGTTTTTCTCACAAAATATTTTAATAACATCTAATCAATTTAAAAAAAAAATCAAATTACACATGACTTGCTAAGTTAAATTTGGTTAGGATTGTTTTTGTTATAACCACTATGCTCCAAAATAAACTTATAATTTATAAGTTACTACCCGCCTCAGTGGCGTAGTTGGCCAACGCGCTTGTCATGTTGAGCTCTACTGCTGAGGACGGGTAGATCGAGGTTCGAATCTCGGTTGAGTGTGCTGGGGTTGGTTTTTCCTAAATGGTTTTCCACTCTCCCTCCACGCAAATGCGGGCTCACTTCCTTTAATTCAACCTTCCCAATTTCTAATCCATTAGAGTTAATTAGTACTTAAAGCGTATAACCCGAACGGGTAGTAAGACGCTGTGCTAAATATTATTATTATTATTATTATTATTATTATTATAAGTTACTCATCAAGATATCTCAAACACAATTGTCAATTGATAGTTTTTTTTATCGGGTTGTTTCATCAGAATATGTACAAAGCTCACCTTTGGTGCACATCATTTTAAAAGCTAGGTTTGTATAGTAATAATTTGGTTAGGGCTAGTATATTTGTGCCGTCGTCATCTATGGATGTGTCAATTTGCTTTAGTTCGGATGAATTCTTTCATGAGGCTACATCATGTAGGCTAAATTTCTAGCAGATTCAAGAGTTCTTTAAACAAAATATAAATATAATTAAGTCTCATATTTAAGATTTGGATTTTCTGTGAAAAAAGGATGAAATGTGGTTATTACATAGATTATAGCTGCGTGTTTGTTAAAACAGTAATTCTTTGGCAGTAACTTAATCGTTAAGGTATTAATGCTCAAAATTTGACCGATTTATATACCATTTATTAGGTCGGCTACTTTGTTATGTTGCAAATACATTTTTATATCATTAATTAACTCACCATAATATTCTGTTTGTAAAAATAATAATAGAATATATTTTTGTCATAAAAACATGAAAAATTAAATAAAATTAAACAAAAAAACCCATTAAAATAATATAATAAAAATACTCACTAGTGAACCTAAGTAACCTTTTGTCTATAATGTGCAACACATAGGCTTGTCATACCTAATTTTGGCTATAATGTGCAAAACACATAGGCTTGTCATACCTAATTTTGGCTATAATGTGCAACACACATAGGCTTGTCATACCTAATTTTGGCTATAATGTGCAACACACATAGGCTTGCTATACCTAATTTTGGCTATAATGTGCAACACACATAGGCTTGTCATACCTAATTTTGGCTATAATGTGCAACACACATAGGCTTGTCATACCTAATTTTGGCTATAATGTGCAACACACATAGGCTTGCTATACCTAATTTTATTGCAATTAAAGTATATAATTAATTAAAGTATCATTCACTTTAGTACCTATCCCTATGTCTAAAAATAATTAAATTATTAAAATAACATTTTAGAAAACATTCTAACACTTTAAATCTTGAGTAAGGAGTTGATAAATCTGAGTTAAGACTTAGATGTTTCATTTATAAATTAAAGAAATTGTTATTATAAAGCTATGTTGTTTTAAGTATGAATAGTTGAAAAAGTAGTATGATGCTGAAATACACTTGACAAATTTAATCCTAAAAAACCACGTAACAAATTTCTGAAAATGTAAAAGAGTCAATAAATAGTCAGACTAACATTGTGTAAAACATTAAAATATACAATACAAACTTAAAATGAACGAGTAAAACTTATTAAAAACAATTACATTAACATCTGCTTGTCAAATCAAGTTTTTTGAATAATGATGCGATATAAATAAGTTTAAAAGGTTAAACCAAAGTGGTTGAAAAAGTTAAGTTAAATTTAAATAAGCTAATTTACCAAATTAGAAAAAAATATGTAATATTATGGGAAGGCTTTTCATGAACACTTATTTAGGGGGAGGAAAGACTCGAAAATCAAGGAAAAAGTCTAAAGTAATTTAAGGACTGCCCCCTAGATGTATCGCTAGGCTTACATGTACTTTAAAAAGAATCCTTCATTGAGACTTTGTTCTAAACAAGACTGTGGATTCTTAGTCTGAAGCAATTTTTGGTGGGATCTGGTTTTAAAACAAAAACATATAATATTAAAACCATATTTTATACTTTTTATTATTTAGGACCAGCATTTTAAATTTGGATTGACAAATGTGTTAAATTATGGATTCACAATGCTAAAGAAGCTTTCCATAAAGTAATTTCTATTGGAGCATTTTATTTACCAGAGTCAATTTGTTATTACAAATTAATATACACGAGACATTTAAATAGTTGGAAAATATAAAAATAATGAAGTCTTGAGTCAAGGCTTGGCATATCGGCTCCTCAGCCCTGGTTGTACGTTAAAACGCAAAGTAAATTTATTGTCTTCACATAATTCTATAATTCATTTGTAACGGCGACTCATTTCAACTAATATTAAAAAAAAAACAGTTGAAAAAGGCATAGTAATACTTATTGATGTTATGGAAATAATATGTCAACCTAGTTTATACATTCATTATTATAATACTTTCCCAATCTAGATTAACCTAACCTTTCATGTACCTATTAATACATTGATTTTTAATTGCTTTAATTAAAATTAACTACCAGTGTTAACTGTATTTTTAAAAGAAAATTGCTTACGGTACACATAATCTGATTACATCATAGTCATTTTAGTGTGTAAGTGTGGAATCACGAAGGATCGCGCATACGGTCACGGGAAAGTTACTGGTCATACTCACAATTTACATTCAGAAAGTAATTTGGTCAATTTGTTATCAAGTTTTGTTTCATTATAATATTTATTACAAATTTTCAAAATATATAAATCTTGGTATCATTCGAATCTACATACACTTGTGTGTGTAGTAAGGGGAATAAATTATTAAAATATGGCACCATAACAAAGTAAAAGGGCCTCAAATGGGACAAAGCGTACTATCACTCAAGCCTGGCCTTGGTTTTTTTTTATAATTAAAGATTTGTTGATTTAAACTACAACCCCAGGACCACTACTTCTATGGGGTCAGTTCATGTCAAATCAACCAATCACTCAACCTGACCATTTTGTATTTAAATGAAATTTTTACCAATTATTCATCCCTTAAAACTAACCACAAATATATATTTTAAAGATTTTTTGATGGTCCCGTTTTCAAGAAATCGATTTTTGAAATTTCAATTAAAGTAGATTTTTTCTCCCGCACCGCATTTTTCAATTCTTATTAATTTCTGTTCTATTGCTGCTAGAATTATGCTGTTTAGTTCATTTTTTTCAATATGAAATGGGCTTTAATTTGATATACAACTTGGCACACTTTTAACAAACAAAAATTTCTCTCACTCTTTAAAAAAAAATTAATAGTATTTTTTGAAAATTTTGAAAAAATTTATATGCTAATTAATATTAATTATCTATATAAACTGAAAATTTCAAAATGGGATGCCTATGGGATCATGAGTTATGATGAAAATTGTAGTTCAAGTAACAAGATTTCCGGCCTGGCTTTAATGTTGTCTTAGGACACCTCTCAAAAGATATAACACTTTAAAAAAAAGTTTATCAGAGAAGAAATATCCTGAGGAAAAGTTAAAAAAAGTTACTGAAGCTTTCAGAACAAAAATTTTGGATATAAGTCCAGGCAGTTCATCTGTTGAAACTTGCAATGCCAATACAGAAATTATAGCTTAGCTAAAGGAAAAATTTAACTCCACTACAGATAAAAGCATAAAGATGCAAATTTTAACAACTCTACCTCAAAGCTGTACATTAAAACAAATCAAAAATGAATTTTCTGTTTCAAATTTTATAGCGAGAAAAGCAAAAAGACTTGTCAAGGAAAAAGGTATAATATCATCACCAAATCTGCGGCCAGGGAAAACGTTAGATCCAGACACTTTTGCAATAGTAAAAGAACTTTATGAAAATGATGAAGTTAGCCGTCAAATGCCTGGAAAAAAAGATTGTCTCGGTTAAAATAGATGGGAAACGAACTCATGTTCAAAAATTTTTGATTCTGAACCCTTTAAGAGAGGTTTATGTATTGTTCAAAGACCGACATCCAGAGTGTAAAATAGGATTTACAAAGTTCTGCGAGCTTCGTCCAAAGCACTGTGTCCTCGCTAGATCAAGTGGCTCACATTCTGTATGACGCATCAAATTGCCCGAGAAGTCTGATGAAGGAATGCCAATAAAACATATATTTAATATTATCTGTAGGGAGTGTGCTATTTTAGTGAATGTGATGATTGCTTTGGGCAAAATTGTGTTGAGAATGTTACATTTAAACAATGGTTGCAGATAGAGAACAGGACAACACTAGAAACTGTGACAAAACCAACTCAGGAATTTTTTGGACTCCTTATTTGAAAGTATGCCAAAATTACTGCGCCATTCATATATTGCAAAACAGCAGTCAACATATCTGAAGAACCTCAAGGAAAACCTCCCCCCAAATGAGTATTTAGTTATATGTGACTTTGCAGAATATTATTCTTTTATATTACAAGACTCTGTACAAGGCTTCCACTGGAACAATCCATCCTTTTGTTATCTCTGACTGTATGTCACATGATACAGTAGCTGTACATCTCTTTCAAAAAGTAATGATTGATTTCTTGAAGCAAACTTTCCCCACACCACCTGAAAAAATACAATATTTCTCAGATGAAGCTGTATCACAATATAAAAAGAAGTCCAACTTTCTCAACCTTGGCTTTCACGAAGAAGACTTTGGCATAAAAGAAGGTTGGAATTTTTTTTGCCGCCTCATTTGTCAAAAATGTCTGTGATGGCGTGGGAGAGACTGTTAAAACTTTAGAAAATGACACTGTGCACTCGAGCCACCAAATTCAGCTGAACCCTGGCTGAAGGTGGAAGGGACATGGAAGCCAAGACGGCCAAAACTGTCATGACGGGAACCAAAGATGCTGACGCTTGTGTGCGCTACATCAAGTAGATAGCTTGTTTGAAAATTATCTAAAGGATTTTATCTGTGTTAAATGATGAGAAGTACTATATTAAAAAATACAAATTGATTCTAGCCTTTTCAGTAACACATATTTTACAGTAATTTTAATTTTTTGCCCACGATTCTCGCTTCATACTAATGTGGATTAATTCCTTCTAAGACAGCCTCTTTATTTGTAACACTTGGATAGGCTATTTATTTGATCAGTGGTGCTGAGCACCATACTACCAATAAAACAACTTGGCAACCATGTAAGGATGTACATCACATGCATCAAACCACAACAGAGTATGTGTTGTTGCACAGGTATCGATAATATCGGTGTCAATGAGATTCCATGTAATCTTATGGCCCTGTTGCACATGATGCCAACACAACATCATTATCGTGACGGCTACCGACTTGTCGGAACCATGTCGGCGGCCCCCTCGATAAATACACCGATATCAGTGCGCAGAGCACGGAGCCATTTTGTTTGCTTGCCACCATCAACAAAACTGCCTATGCCTCTCAAGCACTGATAGCAATATTGTCGGTGTGTGTGCAACAACCTACGCCGGTATCGGTGCTAACAACGATATCGGCGCCGACACCGATAATATTGGTACGTGTGCAACAGCACTACCAGTACAATAGCTGCAGCCATTAAAATTACTTCTCTATGCTAAATACAGAAGCAGATTTGTTATTCCAGATTGGTTTTGAGGACTTTATCAAATACTTTGTGATCAAAAAATGTAGGTGGCAACTTTTTAAATAGTAAATAAAGTTATAAGTAGGCAATGATAAGCACTAATTAGCATCCTTTGATGAGCATGTTGAAATGCTTAGTTTCATAATTGTTAGACAGCACCGGGATTAAATAATGTTTTGCTTCATTTAAATAATTCTATAGTATTTGAATATTTATTTTGAAAGAAATGTTCAATATTGATTTCTGTAGAAAGAGGATTTTCAAAACGGAAAAGTATGCGTGCGTTGGCATAATCTTATTTTATCTTATAATCTTTTGGTTGGTGACTGTTTTTAATAAATATTGCATTTGAATATTTCCCCCTTGGAGGATATAACTGATTTATTTAAAAAATGTGTGTAACAGGATGAAAATTTGTATATATTTTTACTATTGCACTAGTTTTAAGTAATAGCTGGTATTTAGTGTTAAATAAATATAATCATTTTTTTTAATACAACGGTGTGTTCTGGTGTGCTAGATTGCCTTGAAGAAAAGCAAGTTTTCTAATGTCTCATTACATAGTTAGTCCTTATTGAGTCCTAATCAATGAAAAGACTAATGAGACACTATCAGTGGGCTGTGCTTGGAACTATTCACTCCTATAAAGTTTCTATAAGTTTCTTGTTTCTTTCAAATATTTGTTTACAGTATCATTTAATACATTAGCACACAATCTGTTATATTATTTATACTAAAATGTAGTTGTGTGTATGCACACCTTTTACAAAACTTGCATAAAATTGAGAAAAAAACATTTTAATAAATCACAAAACTGAATATTTATTAGTGAACCTGGAGTTATTCTGAAAATAGTTAGGGGTGCCATAATGCCCTTTAGCTGTGCCCACAAGAAGGTAACCATTGGAAGGGGTTTAGAAGGGAAACCTGACACACTAACCTTTTAGTCCCGTTTTCTTGCCAAGGTTGAAGTAAGACTCTTGTCAATTATTAAAGTATTTAAGACATTATTTAATTGTTAGCCTTAGTTTAAACCATGGGTATGATAAAGTTGTAGTTAATTTTCATATAAATCATGCATGAAAAGAGTGCAATATTTCAACATCTCAAGATATTTGGGAGTGGTAATTTAGACATCAATCTAGGTGTTTGTGAATACACCAGTGTCAAGAGTACTTCTACAAACCAGAGGAACTTGTTAAAAACACTAAAATATTAATAAAAAAATTTGATTTAAATTCATCTCCTTGAGAGTACAAATTACCGTTATCTTAGTTTGGTTATCGACATTGTAACATTTAACATGAATAAACCCTTAAAAACATATCACCCCTCCTTAAAATTATAAGCTCGGTCGTTCATCCAATCACGGGGCTAAGTGAAGTCCTTGTTTGTACACATTCAAAAGTTTGTTACTTTATAAAAAAATAGTTCCATCTTACTCCTTGTATCGAGTCTCTAATATGCTCTAAAATGTAATTTTAAACATTTATATTTTAGTCAATTTTTAACACGTTTCAACAGTTTTGTTACACCTTGTAATTTTGTTTATGAATCAGCTTTAAAATTAAAATTAATTAGGAATAAAGTCACAGCAAAAATATTTTGAAAGCTTCAAACAATTAATTTAGACACGCAGTATCTATTGAGTTGTAATATTTGATCAAAGAAAAGTTTTTTATGTTTTAAAATTAATTATCTTTGTGTTTTAAAACTATACACAATTTTTCAGCTTCTTGAAAAACACTTTCAAAGAGAACATTACTGGTAGATAAGAAAATTTGTTATTTGCTGAAAAAATTCAAGAGTGTAATCTTTCAACACATTAATAATTACCAAGGAAAATTAAAAGCTAAAGTTGTCACCCTGACTCACAAATGATATTTCATTTGATAATATTTGCATCAGCGTAAGTATCAAATGGTTTATATAGTAAGGGCACTTTTGTTTTTTAACATACATAATTAATAATGATTAATCCACTCTTATCAATCATTGTACATTTTATGAAGATTTAATTTATATGTTGTGACCATCCACCATTCAAGGAATTGTACAAAATGTAATGTTTTAAAATCACATTAAATTCAAATGATATAATATTCTAAATTTATAAATATAAAATAGAAATATATGTTGAATCAATATTATAACTATTATGGGATTCTTTGCATTCAAATATTTAAATCTAGCTAATGGCAGCCTTGTTATTTATATACCTTTTTTCTTTTATTAACGCACAACGTTTCTTATACACCACCACAGTTTTTTTAAATGTAATTTATAATTTCAGGTTGATTGGTTACTCGTCATGGACTCAGACAGTTCGTTGGATGGTGAGTTTGAGACAAAACAAGAAATCGCTGTTCAGTCCCGTAGAGACAGTACAACACATCAATATGACTCGTCGGGTGAGGAAGGTGAGGGTGAAGATGAAATTGAGAGCAACCAAGATGTCATAAGCAATCGTGACAATACCAGCGATCACGAAGACAACTTGAGCTCACACATTGGTCCTTCGAGTCTCCATGGAGATCTGAGCAACGTTGATGAAACAAGCAACCAAGAAAATGCAAGTGGTGTCACAATAAGTGATGTGTCCTTTCAAGACAAAGTGATTCATCACAAGGAGACGAGCAATCATTCTTTGGACAGGGATGATCTCTCCAGGAGAGGGGGTTTAGTCAAATCTCCTGCTAGGGAGGATAGGGCACTGTCTGTATCTGTGGAGTCAAATGATGATGGTGAGCTATCCGATTCTAGCCATGACAGTGAAGGGAACAGTCACATATCTTCTGTCCTCTCAGTTAAATCTGTAACCGGGAGAAAAGTTGATGATGATGAGGATGATGATGGAGAGCTGTTGGAGGAAGGAGAGCATGCCGAGGAAATGTCTACGTCGCACAGGGATGGCGCTGTCAATGCCGCAAGACAGAACGCCATCGCCGGGCACGGAACGGACCTCTCTGACGTGTCTGATCTGGACAGTAATGACGGCAGAGACAGTATAGGCTGTGTATCGGACGAGGGGAAGAGGAAGAAGTCTGGGAGCAGCAAGCCGCCGCTGGCTCCTGCCGTGGAGGTGGAGCAGCTCGACTTTGAGGCGGAAGAGCAGCAGGATAAAGAGGAGAGAGAAGAAGGAGAATGTGATAGAAAGAGTGAGGATGAGGGGGAGATAAAAGGAGAAGATCTTGAAGAGGGTGAGGTAACAGATGATGAGGAGAACCGGCCTGAGGAGACAGAACCACGCCCCATTTGCAGGTTCTACAACCGTGGTCAGTGTACCTGGGGATCTAGCTGCAGGTAATTGTTCTTTATTTCCCATAATCCCCCTCCCTGTCTAGTGTAATTGTAGTTTCCACCGTGTTCAACAAGTTTTACTGTCATTTACAAAATGTATTATCATACTTTCTCTTAAAAGTGGTGGCTGGTATCAAGTAGGATCGGATATTCCTCTAACGTAAATATGTAACTTGCAGCTCCATATCATCTCATGACATCCACACCTTTTATTATCGGTAAATCTTTTTTTTTTTTGTTAAGAATCTCTAAATTAATCAAATCCAACCAAATATATTTATTTGTTAGGCTTGCACTTTATTTTATATTAGAGATGGGCGATATATCACTGACTGTGATTTTTTCACCGATACCATTTGATCACTGATACTCCCAGTTACTCGATCTCAAAAGTATCGGTGATTGAGATATCAGTGATCGGAGATACTTGCATACTCGCAATACTCAAACTACGGAGCTAGTATTGCTTTTTTTTTCTAGACACTCGAATAAATACTTGCTTCACGGCCTTTGTTATTCTTTTATTTTTTATTTTCTACCAACTAATTGAGAATCGACCTTATTGTCTGGCATGTTTTACGTGTTATTTCTATTTAAAACACTTGATCTCTTAGAGCTCATTTATCAAAAACAGTATAAGATTGCTATGTAAAAATGACTAATAGTTTAAATGTTTCCTTCACATGCATTTTCAATACAAAACATTTGTTGTTAAGAGCAAAATTCAAAAGCAAGCTTACTAAGCAAATCACATTTCGGATTCTTTTTAAAAGTAGGCTACGAAAAAAAATCATTTCTTTTTTTCGGTGATCCTATCTCCAAAATCGCAAATAATGAATTCAAATAAGTAACAAAATATAAAAAATAGAAATAAACCATAATATTTACTATGCGTTGATGATCCTCATCATCCTATAGTCTAATCTAAAGTTTGTTTATATAATAATTGATTAAATATTTTCTAGCATATTTTAATTTAATGATAAGTCTCAGTGCTGTGGTTATGAGTTTTATTCCTTTATATTTAAATAGGTTTATTTGCTTCTAATAGATGTATAGCTCATCTACTATTATATGTACAGTATTTAAAATAAAATAACTAAAATAACACTACAATAATATAATATATGACCTGCTTTCCAAACGTTTTCTAAACAAATCACCATTATGTTATGTTCATTTTTAATCTCACATAAATTTTAATTGTAGTGAAATAGATCACTAAATAAATTACACAATTACAAGAGTTTCTCATAGTACGTAAAATAAGTTAATATTGGTATTCAAGTTTAACATAATGTTTGTTGGACCACTAATTTTGCCCAAATTACATAACATTTCACTATAAAATACTAAATAACATATTTTATTTCTCTATTTTTCAATTGTATTAAACTTCTTAAAACGCATACTTTTGTATTGACTGTACATTAGTCAGGCAACACGAAACCCGGAGATTAGGTAGCTGTATGTCAATAATGTCAATGTCAGTGCCGAGTGCCGACAGAAAGAGCTTATGTTAAGTCTTAAGTATCGAATTCCATTGCAAGCTGCCAAACTTCCAAGTAATTAGTTCTCCTTTCAAGTTCCAACCGACAACCGAATGTCATGGGATTATTCGAGTAAATACCCAGTACTCAAGAAATACTCCATACTCGATACTCGATTGTACGCGCCTACTCGGACAGCAGCTAAATACTAGCTTTGACCGTGGTTGGAAAGTGAAAAATATTGGTCCATCAAAACACTGTGAATACAGGTCACAGTGAAAAATCACCGATATTTTAAAATCACAGTCACTGTATTCACTGATAACGTAAAATCACTGTTTTTCCCATCTCTATTTTATATGTGTATCTAACAACAAATTAATGGTTATAAGAAACGTTTTGACAATTGGCACAGAAGTAGACAAGAAACCTATTCTAATTCTGAGGGAATTGCAATATACAAAGGCTGTCAAAAATAATTTCCTAGGTTATAGCTAAAAACAAAATTCACAAACTACATTGTTTCTAGCTACATTTTCATGAAATTTACTCTACAGATCTTTAAAATATTAAATTGAATTTTATTTTAATGCCAAGCTTAAAAAAATAGTTATTAATTCTTTTTTAATCAGGGATCACAGGCCTTGGGGACCTTACACTGACCTCACAAGCTTCCTCCATCTTTTTCTATCTTGGGCCACTATCTCCCCCTCCCCGTCCTCAGATCCTTGGTGATGTCATCTTTCCACCTGGTTATGGGGGTTTCGGGCGTGCCTTCGTGCACTACCCTCGAACTTCTTTCTGATATCATTCTGCTACATGGCCTTCCCACATCTTCTGCACTACGTCCGTCTGGTTACAATCACAAAAGTAAACTTGATTTACTCTTTATGAAACCTAGTTTCCTACTTAGGATATAAAATAGATATCAATATTTAAAATAAAAACATTTTAGCATCATCATGTTGCAACCTTTCTTGGCTATGTTAACTTTGCGCAACAAGGTCGGGCACTGCAGTCCCATGCTATGTTAGCTCCTCCCACCTCCCACACTTAGCTTGCATTATTTTCATCACCAGGTATTAACATTTCATCGCAATAGCTGGGCTTACATTTTATGTTATCACGCTGATAATTGAATAACCTTTTCTGTCAATTCATGAAGTTACAGGATGTATAATCTTTGTACTTATACATTAGTTAAAATATTCTGAAAATTTAAACATGACACCTGGACATGGGAATTGAACCCGGGACCTTTGGCTTAGTATACCAATGCTCTAACCAATGAGCTATCCAGGAATCATCCTGTGCTCAGGGTCATTCTTCACTCATAGTTTAAGGCAGAGTCTATGATGGATGTGCGGAAATCGTCGGCTACAAATGTGTGATTTTATTAAGATAGCAAGCTATCAGATAACACAGCCACCTTTGACTCAGTAGTTGGCTTATTGCTAAACTTTCAAAATATGATAATTAGACAGAATAATCTTCACTAAAAGCATAAATAATAGCTTTGGCTATTTGAATCTTAAATTAGTTAACATATTCTGCAACTCATTTGTTACAGCTAGTAGCTAAAATTATCTAGTGGTTGGTTTTCTAAAATATTGTTGTCTTTAAAACGTTATTCAAGATTCGGCTTAAATATCTTAGCCTTAACCTTTTAAAGGAGTTTGTTATTTGAAGTTTTTCAGCAGCATAGTTTTATCCTGTTTAGATATGATTATAATTCTCATCACATTTCCCTGACCATCAATCAAGTTTAAAATGGGTAAGATATGATATCCTATTAATGTAATCTTTATAAGCAGTTGTTAATTATTTTGAGGTAGTGTGGTGCAGTTGCAGACAATGCTACAGTAAGTGAATTATTAACATGAGAGTGGCTTAGGATAAAGCTCCATATATACAGCAAATTCATAAGAATCTTACAAGATTATCTGTAGGGGTCAGCCTGCACCTGTTTTTTCATTTGAGTCGATCTCTTCAAACTTTTCATGAAGCTCCTGAGTGTCAAGTTGATTCGAGTATGAACTTTAAACAATTAATTTATTATTTTAAAACTTCAGTAAATAAAATACAAATATGTATTAAAGCTATCCAATTAATTTAAAAAAATAAAATATGACTAAAATTTAAAAAAGAATTTTAAAAGCTAACCTTTAAACACGAGACAAATGCTCAGTAAAACCGATGAGTGTTTTTTCAGCTCTGCGCTCATCCAAGAAGTATTAGCGGAAGGCCAATGCTTTCAATTTGAAAATGAATATGACTTCTGAATGCTAATTGGAACTGAATACTCTAAACCAGGTGTTGGCATCCAGTCGACCGCATGGGAATTTTAATTCAATCTTGTAAGAAATATACATGGTCCTCTCAACTTGCAAATATATCACATTCTTTCATATAATTTTTGAGTGAACAGAATAACTCTGAGAGGTCATAATTGATTATTTTAGTGTTTTCCTCCTAGGGGCAATGTGTACTAAGAAAACGAGTCAGCGAAATGCAAGTACAAGTCTCTTACATTGACAGCAGATTCAAGCTTAGCTTTGTTTAAAAAGAGTTATAAATCCCACAACGTAAGAACACATCTGCTCAGTCACATTGTTGCTGCTTGCAGGAGCCTCTGCAGAAGCAAAGAGCTGTACACGGAACATTTTTGTTGAACAAAGAGGAAGAGCTTTGCAGCCACACTTCAGCAATTCTTGGGAGCTTTTAGAAATGTCTGCTTGTGTCATTAATAAAGGCTTCCAAGAATCATTTTCTTTCAACCAGCCGAACTTCACTGGACCTGAAACTCCAATCTTTGATTTTAGGCTACTAGCCCAAATGCTTGCTTGATATAGAGATCAATTTGTATGTTGAAGGAAAGCATCGCAGGTTGGAGGCAAGTTTTGTATAAGTTGATCTTCTTCCCACTTGTAAAAAGAACATGTCTCAATTGGTTTACCCTACCTTCTGCTGCACAAAATGAGTCGTACATTGCACATGTGAATTTCGCTATTTTTTTTAAAAGACTGAGCACCATAAAAGACTCTTCTCCAGAGTACTGTAAAGCTGTAGCTGCTGATGGGTGAGATAGCTATGTCTTCCATGCAGGCTTCTTCCCCTGGCCCACAATGTATACAAAAAGGGGAGTTGTTTTGCTTTGTCAGGTCCTAACTCTTTGTACACGTGGTTAGTACAATAAAATTGGAATTTCTTTCCTTGGCCAAAAGCCACCCACACCTAGATGTCAGGATATTGACTTAATATGAAAGAATATTCCAAGGAGTATTGTGACGTTATTTGCCACCCTACCATGTATTTCCCTATATTTTCTACTTTTGTGAATAATTTTCAATTTATTTTCGTGTGAAATTAAACACTTCAAGGTTTGGCCGTCGCGTAACACGCCGTAATGCAGGCCTGACAAATAATACTATTTACATCCATTCAATAAAGTAAAAGGACAGAAGGAACAACCTATAACATTGTTTTAAATAATTTAAATAAGAAATTTTGACTTAAGGAAGAACGCTTACCTTTTATTAAACATATTAATTATCCTTCTAAGAAGTTTGTTGGCTCTTCATTTATTTGTCGACCATGATTGTTTTAATGCATGCGCAGATCTATCAAACAAGTGAGTGGAGGATCTTGTGATTGTAAAAGAAGAAAAAAGAAACAAGGCAAGATGTAAATAACTCAAAACTAGCGCGCTTTTCAATTTTGATAGATAAAAATAAACATTTAATTCTTTAAGAAAACTTTGTTCACATTCATTGGGATATATTTTAATATTTATATTAAACTTGGATTGTATTTGATTTTTATCTCTAGTTCATAGCCAACATTTTATCTTTTGTTTTTATTTATTAGTTTTCTCTTTGGACTTGGAAGTAAAGAATAGAACATTTTTAAATTTGTTTTTGGAAGACTTTCTGTAGGAGACTGGGTCTTCTTCCTCGGTGTTTGTCTAACATGGAACCAAATCTGTGGAGCTCCTAATTCAAATTATTTTTGAAGTGAATTAAAGGTTGTGAATTAAAGTACACGTAGCAAAAATGGAAAGCTAAGTGTGTGTGCAAGAACTATACTGTTTATTTTCGTTTAAATTGTGGAAGAATTAGCATTACTTAAGTGAAACAAATTTCTGAAGTTGGTGTTGTTTCAATATGGACTAATTCATTGGTGAGGTCAAGCCAACTCTTCAACTTTAAATATTTTTTTTACTTCTATAAAAAAACAGAATTCTTGTAAGAACTTTCAGGAAGACTAATGCAGAGAATTTAACATTTTATTTTAGGTCTAAATATTGATTTTTTTTGTTTCAACAATACTATTTTATTTTGTAAAATTAGAATTATAACTATCCAGAATTCCATAGGTAGGATTAGGATGTGGTAAATAAGGAAGCAATTAATAAACCCACAAAAGTTCCAATAATTGTTATTTTTATACATTTTTTTATTGTAGTCTAAATTAATTTTTTTTATTGCAACAATTTTTTTTATTGCTCATGTTTTATTTTAAGTATTCCCCAGTGGTCTCGAGTACTGAGTTGTCGTGCCACTATCTTAATTAGCCGAGCTATTTTTCTTTTTATTATTACTATTTTTCTCCTAGATCCTAGGAGTGGTACCCAGCAAATAGCACAATATTTATAGATCTTGATGTTAACGGTAGGTAAACAAGATTCAGAAAACAAAGAAGCTTACAATTTATATAATACATTCTGGTTTTTTTCACACAATACTACAGTGGTGCCCAACGTGGGGCGCCACTTTACTAAAAATATGTGACAGAACTATCATCCTATTCCTCTGTTCGAGGCTTGGCTTCAGGCGTGACAACATCCTCTTCCAACTCCTCTGCCTTTGCACTGACCGATGATCGTTGGGCCTCCATTACTCTTTTTTCGAGTTGCTTATGTGCCTTGCTACATGTATAATACTGCCCTTCTGACATAACCTTCTATACAGAGTAAAACTGACCCAAAACTGATGTAATCTGGCCTTTTCATTAAAACGCTCTAGTGTAAGTTGGCCACAAAAAAACAGGAGTATGATGACTACATTGGTGTCTTTGGGAAGCCACGTTCTGAAGCATCACGCACATGAAAGCAAAGGTGTGTATTGGCTTCTTCATGGTCAGTATCGTCCATACTATTCTGTGTGTTCGAAGCAGTCAATGAACTTTCTGATGTAATGTAAACCTCTTTTCCCTTTGGTAGATTCTTTTCCATTACATAGCAAGTGAGTAAACTCAAAAAAATTATTTGTTTGTTCTTTCGAAGTTTACCATTCCTTGTCACATTCCTCCTCTTCCCTACCCCTTCAGTGAAGCTTCAGGTTAAGAGTCCCAGACAATGTAAACTCTGTGGCAGTCTTGAAGTTGCTTCATCAACTAAGGTTAAAAGGTCAGTGGCATAATCATGGAAGGTAGTTCCAGTACCTCTTCCCAATAAATAAAACACCACACTTCAGTCATAAATCTTAACTTGAAAAAGAGGTGGGTCTTGATTTGATATTCTGAAAATATACAGTAGTTCAGACATTGATGGTGATAGAAGTTGCACATGATCAGACATTGATGGTGGCCAACAATGATTTTCATGAGAAGTTCTGCAGACCACCCTCACGGACTTGTCATAATATATACAGCCAGCTGAACAATCTAGAATCTTTTTTAAGTTGTCTACCTTATGTTCTACATGTGTTCCAATAAACAAAAACCTATTTCATTTTATAGTAGTGTAAACTGCCCTACTTTGTTTTACAAAAACAGAGTCGACAAAATCTTCATATTGGTTTTTCACAATCGTGTTCATCTCAGCAACTGATCATGGTGGTTACAGACAGGGAACATCTGGAAAATGCATGGACTTTTTGGATGACAGGTAAAACAGGGAAATGTCAGGGAATTTAACTAAAAATAAGGAAAAGTCAGGGAATTAAAAAATATGTATAAAATATCCCATTAATTTCACAACTAAACACTAAAACAAACGTTAATAATACCTAAATAAAATAACATTTTAATTTTTAAAATAACTGATAAAACCGTTTATATTTAGTAGATACAAACCTATTTTTAATATGTGATTAATAATAAATAAAACAAAAGTTATCATTCACCATTAAAACTGAGAAAAAGTATTCAGGGAAAATTGAAAAATGTTTCTTAGAAAACCTGGAAAAGTCGGGGAATTTGGTAAAATATGTTTTGTAGCCACCCTGCTGATTTAGAAACATCTTGTACGGCATACCCGTGTGTTGATAAAATCGTTACCTCTTGCACATCTACAAATGAATTTCCTGCAGAAGAAATGGTATCATGCAATGTTTGACAAAGATTATTAAAACCTACATCACTTAAAATGGACACTTAATAAAGTTTTTCTTCAATGGTTTCAGTATCTTCAAATTCTTTTAAAAGTCGGTACAGTTTAGGCAGGAGCAGAGGGCATCCACCAATGAAAAGCAGTGGACTTTGGTTTAAGCTAATGGCACCACCAGCGGCTTTCACTGTTGTACTATTTTGTTCATGAACTTGGTTGAACATCATGCAACCAAACCCAGTTATTCTGAAATTCTTTCTTGTATCCATCTATACTCATGTATCCATCTATACTCATGTTCCTGAGATGGGCAGAAAGCCACCTTGGAAGGTTCTGGTAGCTACACACCAAAAACCAAGGCAGAACAGTATATAAAGTGGAGCTCTAACAAATGTACAAATTATAAGTTCCGATTCCAGTACAAGATCCCAATGTGCAAACATAGGACCTTCCTGTTCCATTTCTTCCGGCCAATCTTGGAGTTCTTGTTTACTGTCACCCGATTATTGATCTACATAAAACACATCCACTGAAGAATAAATAGCTCAACTCTTTGTAGGCTTGTGTACTCGTAAAAGTTTCTGACCGAGGCCCTGGCAGTATGGGGCGATAGAGAATGGACTGGTTCATGTCTCCAATGAAGGTGTCTCAGGCCACTATTATTGCACTTATATTACTGAAATTAAATGAAAAACCCAAAAACTATTGTCTTAAATGGCTATGATATCACCTGTTGACTAATTTTACATTGTCTTTGGATGGAACCATATTCTAGCAGCCATGAAGACAAAAAGGGTTGACATGAAAATCTAGACTCTGCTATACTTCATAACCTGCTACTCACATGCAAAGTATAAAATCAAGTTGTGTAGGCAAACATTTATAAACACATCACTGCACTGTGTGATATTTATCACACTATAATGTACAATAAATACATTACCCTTATCACATTCCCATCAATATCATATACAAGGCACGGCATCCAACTCGCTGTATTGGAAACTGGCACAGACACCACAGCTCTTGTATTGGTGTTGGACTTGCATCTCATCATTTATATCGTTAATGTTTTTCATCGTATTTGATTCCTCCTTAACAAAAAGGGGAATAAAATAGGAGGTTCAAATAACAAAATAAACGGGGATAAACAAAAGGTGCAATAGGAGTGAGTTATTGGAGTTATGTGTTTGGAATATCTGAGTTCGAAGATTCTAGACTCAGATCTCGCAACTCACACCAGTTGCGGAAGTTGATTACGTGAACGGTTAACCTAAAAGAAAACATAATAAAGGGATTCCTCTCAGTGTTAAAAATAAATCATATGTTACCCAACCTAAGAGATATGGTACATCAACTAACAGAATAACGTGTGAAGTGACTTCATGTTCATTTTATTAAATAAGACATTGTTTTAATATGAAAATTATATATAAAATGATCATTTGAAATTTACAAAATTTTATAACAAGCCATGATGTCAATCATCAGATAGCAGGCGAAGTTTCAATAAAGGTAATGACAATTCATATAGATAAATATCTTTTTGGATGCCATCAATAAAGAATAAATTGCACTTTCTAGATGTAACAAAGATTGTGAAAAATTTATCTTCACTAAGTTTATTAAAGTAAATTATAATATAAGAAGTCTTTTAAAAAAAATATTGACCTACATTCCAATAGTATTAACGCAAAAAAATGTCCTAGTCATAACACAATATTTACTTTAGAATTAAATACTTTAGAAATTAAGTTAAATTCAAGGCGTTACAAAGAACCCAATTCAATACTGACTAAATCGATATTCATAAATTAGATATACGAAATATATAAATATTTCCAGTTCAATATTCACCATCATATTTACTAAAAGGCCGAAAGTATGCTTGGACTTGTTATCAAGTCAAGGTCTTCATAATTGCATTGAGATGATTTGTTGAGATTTTTACAAATATAAAGTTTCTGGAATACCGTAGGATTTTACGGATTTGAGCATCCTTCTTTATTAGATGTATATTTCCTGACACAAAACAACACTTTCTAGTGACAAAGTCACAATTATGCCAGCTTTTAAATTAATTAGTTTCCCTGTTCTACTTGGTTAGCAACATTGATATCCTACTAGAACAGTTTGTATTATAATGTAAATGTGTGTTGTATTTACTAGGTTCCTTCATCCCGGTGTCACAGACAAGGGTAACTACACAATGTTTGATATGGTGCGTCCTCTGGTTCCAGTCAATGGGCCTCCATTATACCCACCAATGGAATACAGAATACCATATGAAAAGCCTTTACCGGTAAGTTTAGAAACTGTGGATGTGTTGAGGTTAAAAGAAAAGAAGAGCATATCTTCACACCAATGGTATTTGAAATGAGATATATGAAGGTGGCTGTGATGTCAATGATAGCTCTTAGTTGCTGACAGTATAAACACGTCCATCACAGACTCTGCCTTAAAATATGAGTGAAGAATGACCCTGGATACCTCAGTGGTCATTGGCATGCTAAGGCAAAGATCCTGCCCAAGTGTCATCTTTCAATTTATTTGATTATCTAAATAAGTCTGTCTGTAATTCTTTGACTTTCATACATAATTATATAGCGTTGCTTTCTTTCAGCTTCATTATAAACATGAATCAAAATTGTGAATGTCATTTAGTAATAGGAAAAATTTCACAGTCTTCTCGGAGTACATTTTGTCTACCTTGAAAGTTAGCAAGGTTAACCTGTATGTTTCCACTATGGCCTAGCTTGTAAGATAGAGAAAGACAGTAATCAGAAGTAAACAGAGCATACATCGTCTCTAACACAAGGGGACATTACAGTGCCGTTACCACTTCTTTGGTTCTAAACGACAGCTAGCAGATGCTATCAGTAATGCCAAGTGTCTGAAAGTAACTTTTGTCAACATGTTTGTAAATAATATTAATTTGCTAAGTATTACTATTATTATCACTAAAAATATTATCAATCACTTTTAACAATACTTCCCCAAGGGTTACAGTATAATTTTACTTTCCATAATCAAATTTAAGAAAAAAAGTATTAAATTCATTCTAGTTTTTCTTTTAACTATTGTGGCAATTACAGGCTAAACAGTGTGTTAAATATTACAGTTAATTGTATTATATTCATTCATTAATATTTTTATAACTGGCCTCACATATTTTTAACATAGATAAATGGTTTTTGATAATAAATAGAAAAAAACATACAAAATATTTGTGCAATAATATAAAGCTTAAATTTTGTAAACACGAGTAATAATACTATTCGCCATCCACCAGAGAACAAGGTCCTCTACATCACCAAATGCCAGCATAGCTTCTATTCAGTGGCCATATTTGTTTTTAGCATTCAAGACTGTTTTTAATGAGCTCTTTCTTCTAATAATCAATTTGAATTAAACAGAAAAAGCAAACTTCAAAACTATACAACAACCAAACGGTTGTTCTCATAACCTAAATCTAACAATTTTAAATAGACATAAGTGAATTATTGTATAAAATACAGTTAATAAAACCACGTGAGTGAGTCTACAAGTTGAAGCGAACAAAATATTTTATAGTTGCGTATTTAGGTGTGTCCATGCTACCGTTAATAATTTTACTACAATTTAATAATGGTGCCTTATTTGAATATTAATTTGAATAGTTAGTAATCTGTGTGTTCTTTTGTGAATATTAGTTCGGTGTGTGAGCGTGTTATCCAGTTTTTTAATGATCTTAGAATAATTATTTATCTAATATAACATTGAGGTGTCTGATAGATAAAATAGTGAGTGTTTCTCAGTGATCAATATACATTAATATTCGAAAATATAAGTCTGTGTATCAAGACTATAAAATATATCTTTTAACCCCAAGATTGTGTTGTGTTGCCCACTAGGCTAAACTCTTATTCTAACATTGTTAAGTTTAATGTTAAGGACTATTTTGGTGGTGTATGACACATAACAAAATGCTACACGTATTATGTTTGTTATAATGCCAAAGAAACTTTGATGCAAAATTTATCTTGGAGTAAATATTTTAAGTTATTTAAATCATTGCTTAATAAATAACAAACTGATGGGTTATTTTAATACATTGGATCCAAAATCTTATCACAAACTTGTGATTGTTGATAATGTTTGAACAAATTCCAATCACAATAATTGTGTACACACACATTCTAAATCAATTTGTGTTTCTTTACAGTCTTTCAGGCTACCATTCGACTCCTAGACATATAAATCTAACCAAGTTTAAATAAAAAAATATATTTTTAATTTGAATCAAGTTTTTTTTAACAGGCTCTCTAATATAAATACAAGTGCTTACAAAATTATAATTTTTTCAGGGCAGTTTTGGATACTTGTAAAGTGATTTTTTTCATTTTCTGTGTGACCACCATTAACTATCATACATAGCAAGTTGTATCTGTAATGATTGTAAATAATTTAATATGATGCTAACATTTGTTTAGGTTGGCGCTCCGTACCAAGGTGTTAGGAAGGAGGAAACACCAGTATTTGAATCGGCATGGGAAAGAGGATTGCGACAAGCCAAGGAGGTGGGTTTAGTCTATTTTCACTGTTTCAAACTTTTCTTGTAGTTATTTAATTACACTTAGATTTTTTTACACTCTACCAATTTGTAGACATTTTAACTAAACTGATTTATTAGCATTTTAGGTTTTTTATTAAATCGAGTCAAGATACTCTTTTCGTGTATCTAAACATAAACTATATCATAGCTATCGAAAATAAATACTCCAGTGCACCACAACATTCCACCATATTGTATACATTGTTATAGAAACATTCCACCATATAGTATACATTGTTATAGAAACATTCCACCATATAGTATACATTGTTATAGAAACAATAACATCCCACCCCATTTCCCAAAATTACATTTAAAATATATATTTGCTTATAGCTTGGAAACTATTATTTAAAAAAAAACTCATTCAAAGCTAGTTTGTTATGTTCAATTGTTCTACACCTTTTACAATGATTTGTATTAGAGTTAGGTTGAATCCACTATTTTATGAATCTGAATATCCAATATATCCTAGAATCTCGAATTCAAATCTTGGAAAAATTTATGACCATTAGAGACAATATAAATATATTAAAATAATTTAAAATAGAAATAGTAACTAAATGTTAACATTCTTTCTTATAATACATTCATTATAGCATTAATACATTTGGTTAAGTTTTAAATTACTGGTCTGGAGGCTGGTTGTTAAGTCCATCCTATAATTATAATTGGTTCTGAACCACTAATAAGCAGTATTAGAGCTCTAACACAAATTTCATTTGAAAGATTACAAATATATATATATATTTAAAGGGTCTTAATATTGAATCAGAAATCTTTCTCGGATTCTTGAATCTTGACTATGCTTAAGATTTGAATTACTCGACGATTTGAGGTCCCATCCTTAATTTCTATATCTAAGACTTGCAGAGAGAGGATAGAATAGTTTGTGATATTCACATCACTCTGGTGTCTGCAATGCTTCGGCTAACTGGACCCATACATGGACTCTGACATTTGTCACTTTTTGAGACATAGGGCCAGTTTCATAGTCAAATTTAGTACGCCTCAAGTGCAGCGCTACACTAAGTTCATGACGACACCTACCTAAACTCGAATGGAATGGGCCAGTTTCATATGCGAGAACGGCCCATTCCATTCTGGTTTAGGTAGGTGTCGTCTTGTATTTAGTGTAGCGCCACACTTGAGGCGTACTAAGTCTGACTATGAAACTGGCCCTTGAACTGAACCCTTGATGAAGCTGTACGAACACCATGTTACACTGTAAGTCTAGTTTAGTTACACGGGTAAACTCGATACAAACATCAGTAAAACAATAGTTTATTAAGTTGTTATTGTTAGAATACTTCACATGATGGAGCAAAAGGTCTTCTTCTCGAGCCCGGGCGACTGTATCAAATAATCACAGGGAAAACAATCACGTTGTAACTCATAAAAATCGGTTATCAGAATGAGAGAGTGCAGTTACTTGACATAACTTATAGCACAGTTACTATACAAGCTATACTTGTTACATGAGCACAACTATAATTTGTGCTTGTTTACTTTGAGTTAACTTAGTTACATAGGACCTAACTAACAACTCACACATTGATAAATCTCATTGCTGTGCAGGAATAGTAAAAATAACACCTTCGACACCCTCACTCTTTGTCACGTAGGGTTGTACTCTAGCCAGCACATGTCTTGGTGAAATTTTACACAACATCTAGCCTCCCATGAGCACCAGTCGTTGCGATACCCTAACAAAGCAGGTGCTCCGAAAACATCAATCTTCAGGCGGTGGCTAGACAAGAGTCCAGTGGCTCGCTCAGAAATAAAATGCCAACTTTTAAAATCCTGCACTCAACAAGATTGACCCATCTTCAAAAAGAAAGTTCTTAGCAAAAGTCATGAGCGCGACATGATAAAAGGCACAGAGACATATCAATCGAGCAACTAAACTTGCTACGCTAGATACTAAGCGTTAGATTATCAATAAAATAGTTTTGTCTCTAGGCTGAGATACAAATCAACGGCACTGCAAAAATCACATTTTGGGTTAAGTGGTTTACCATTTATTGTGAACATCCATCAAACATCTCAAATTCAATTTTTTTCGACAATACAATTAAGGGACTGCGCGCTTGGGTTGTTTCATTTGAGTCGAGTATTTCTAAAAGCTCCCAAATTTGAGTATCTACACTATAATATTATAAAGAGGAAAGATTTGATCTTAGGTTTTTTTTGTTTGTAATGGATAAACTCAAAAACTACTGGACCGATTTAAAAAAAATTCTTTCACCAATATAAAGCTACATTATCAGCGAGTAACATAGGCTATATTTTATTTTGAAAAATTAATTTATTCCTCATCAAAATGTTGATAGTCACTCATATTTTATGGTAGTCTATGATGATTCTTCATTATGTGTGTTGAATATAATATTGGAGGTGGGGGGGGGGGGGGGGAG
>CABFVX010001903.1:18571-42818 GCA_902151425.1 Timema shepardi | reverse complement strand
GGGGGGGGGGGGGGGGGGGGAGCTTTTTAGGTACTGACCCAGAAACTGCCTTGGGCCTTGATGTCCAGGGGTGCTTAGCACCATTTCCATGCCGAGTCCAGAGCACGTTAAAGATATCGTACTTTTATGATTAAATCTGTGGAGTCCGGACAGGTAGTAAGACTAGGGGCTTGAACTCTTGTCAAAGTTATTAAGGGGTTGTGATAGTCTTTGAGGAAAACAATTGGGTATAAACCATGCAAATGGTTGTAAACCAATGGTCTAAGGTGTTATACTATCATTACACTATATCACCGCTAGCATTGAGGTCAGGGTTCATTTCCTGGCAGAATTCCCTGGAATGAATCAAACACCATACGATAGTTGGTAACATGTGTGCCAACTGAGCTAGGTGTCCTGGGTTTCATTCCTCGCATGGCAGAAGATTTATTATTAGTAAATTCTCGGATGAGAGACTGAATTCTGTTTTTTTCATAATTTTAGGCTAATTTGTAAATTGTGTGTTGATATAATCAGGATGATCTAAAGTGCACGTAAAATTCACCCAAAATGAATTTTTGGTTTTTGGTTTTTTCGTTGTTTTAGACCAGTGCACTTATTCTTAACAACTTTCCTTATCCTTGATACATATATTTGATTTAAATTAGTACATGATGATTATATTCAAAATACAGGTGCATGCGTACATAGTAGCAATACATTTAATTATGAATATGGCCCTGCTGAGCTCAGCACCAAAGATAAGGTGAAAATATGAACTAATGTCCTCTAGAACAGGCAAAATGTGTTTGCCACTCACGAGTTATTAGTGTTGTGTTTGTCATTAGTTTGGCACAGGCCTACATTTTGTTTGGTATTGTTGTCTAGTTGTTAAACTAACACTATAAACAATATTGTATGAATGATGAATGAATAATTAATTTTTGAAGAAAGTGCACACACATTTGCATGGATAGAAGAGAGGAAAACAATTTGTTCTAACTGATATGTGAAAACCATCATCAGTTCGACATGCAACCTTAGCATACTTATTACAGATGATTCTATGTAAGTAGTGTCTATCTAGATTTATAATAATAATAATAATACACAATTATTGTCATGAATCAAACTTCAAATGTATTGCCATAGAGTGTATGAACATTGTTTAATATGATAAGTTTCTAATATAAAATGTGTGTAAATCGGGCGAGATCTGGCAACTGCACCCTCCAAAATACTTTGACTCCAATTTAAGATTACAAAGGTGAATAGGTTTAGCCATTTATACATTCTTTTTTTTAGTAATAATTATTTACTTAACATATTATTCGAGAACTTAGCTCATTGGGTAGCATGTCTTCCTACAAAGCTATGGGTCCCGGGTTCGATTCTCAGCATAGCCGAAAAATGTATCATTGGTGAAATATTGGTTTACCCTTTCACAGCGATGAATTAACACCTGGGGACTGGATGTTGTGCTTGTCCTAGTCTTAAGACTGATTATAACTAAAGATGGGCCACTCGAATCTTCGAATCCTGATAAGTATTTCAGATTTGAGGATTCGGTGTTTTACTGGATTCAATGCTTGAATCTTTCACCTCATAAACAAAGCATAATATGTTAAATTCAAAAATTACTTCGTTAGGTCTACTTGAAAAGCACAACTTAATCCGTAATGTTTATTTTGTCGGACAAAAGAGATTAGCATGAATAATAGTTTTTTTTTTAATAATTGTTAGCTGTGGAAAATCTTACGTGCTTAGTACCTTACCCTCCCACCTCCACGTGGAACTTGGACTCAACCATTTCAGCACATGCTTACTTCTTAAACTTTAACCTCACGAACAATCTTGTAGATATTTTAATGACCACATTAAAACTCTTCAAAAACTGAAAATCAAAACTAGAGTTACAAATAAACACGAAATAAATAAAACAAATTACGGCTTTTTTTTCAACAGAAATAACACATTACGGATGATACAAAGTCAGCCGCTATTACACACGATATAAACTCGACAGCTATGACGTATATTATGTTTACTCGCCCGAGAGATGAATAAAATAAAGATACTGTTAATTCTTACTATCCTACTGGTTTTAATTATCTACAACTATGCAAAGAACCGCAATTTATTGCATATGATCCTTAAGTTAAACTTTTGTTGGGTTGTATATAGATTGTTTGTTTAAAATTTATTCAGATAATCTGTACACTTAGTAAGCGCTCTCGAGTTTTAAGAATCAAATAACAATTTGCTAATTCATTATTGGTTTTTAAATTGATTTTAACCAAGCGTTTATTATTTCGGAGTGAACATAGTGTAGTCGAACATATGTTCGTGTTTTAAATAGAATGTATTCTCAGAAATCGAATATATTTCCTGTTTTCTACCTGAAGATAGATAATGGATATATAAGAAAATAATAACAAAACATACTTATGTATTATTGACTTCACTATTTCCAATGTTGTTTTAATCTTTATTAAAAATATCCGTTTGTATTTTAACTTTTGCTATCTTAATAAAATAAATTATACTCCTTCAATGATGATTAAAGATGATCAAATGATAACTAGGCCTAATCTGTTTATTTCACATGTTTTTTTAGAAGCTAAACTCATTTTAACAACAATTTTAAAATAACTAAAAGACACTCAAATTTCGATTGATTTGATTTTTAAGCATTAATATGAGTCTAGATTGTTTGATTTGGCTGGATTTTAACCTGTATTTTGTGAGGGGTGGTTGGGGTTGATTGAAATTGTAAACATGATTGAAATTGTAAACATGATTGAAATCTTAATTTACAGTTTAGGCCTGTATTGTGTAATGTAGGTCTTTTTATAAATCATTAAACTTTCAAACAATTTGCTAGGATTCGAATTCAAGAGTCGAAAATAAAATGTAGATTCGGATTCGATAACTAGTTTATTCGACTCATCTCTTAATTATAAGGCTTGTGAAGCTACAACAGGCCTAGCAAGCTGATAATGGAAAATATATGACTTGGATAAAAAACTGACCCAGGCTACAGGTTGGAAACAGTAGTGGACCATTTCCATCTTGTATTGCTTCCTCAAATAAAATAATATTTTCTGTAGCTTTAGAGAATATATAAAATTTAAACTTTATTTGAAATTTTGTCTTCCATTAATCATCAATCTTGATCAAGTTAAGTGTAAAAACAGTTCTATATGGATGTTTAAGGTCTGTACACCCCAGTAAAATGTATTTATTTTCTTAGCAGGTATACAGAAGTCTCGGCAACCTCTCATAAAGGCCGAGGTGATGAGTGGGCCGACCCTTGGATGCGGTCGAAATCTCCCTCTGGTAGGAAGTCGGGTGGTAGGCCAACTCGCAAACAATCTTACTCTACTGGCTCATCATACTCCTCATCCAGGTATCTAGACTATCGGACTAGCTTTTGTCATGGATTTTCTATACTTAAAAAAACAGTAATAATTTAAAAAAAATAAAAATAAGTTTACTTGAAAGAGTTTTATTGTATACTTAGTCATAATTGTCTACATATACCATATTATTAAATAGGGCTTAGAGGTAATCAGCTTTATTTTCATAAGAGTAAAAATCAAACTGGCTTCTCAGAAGATTCTCGCTAATTGGGCCAAAATGAACCAAGTTTGTCTACAATATATAGTAATTATCAAAACATTATCATGTACGTATGCGTATAACCCAAATGTGTAGTGAGACATGGTGAAAAAAAATAAAGTTCACAAGCTATCCCTTAACGCCCACTCTCCAGATAACTTAATTCCTAATCTTGTTTCTCCTCGTGACAGCTAACTTGCTCCTCACAAACTTCATTCCCATGGCCTCCACCTTCCTAGTCTCTCTTACATTCAATGTCCGTGTTTCTGCTGCACATTTATTTGACTATGAGTACAACGTACACTCCACACAGGACTTCATTGCACTTCACCTCCCTGTCTCGGTGGTGTGGTTTTGTGTTGAGCTAGACTGCCTAGGACGGGGATATTAAGGTTTGAATCTCGGGTCAGGGGGTGGCTTTTCCTAAATGGCTTTCCACTCTCCCTCCACGCAAATGAGGGTTCACTTTCTTTATGTTCAACCTTCCTGATTCCTAACCCGTTAGCTTAATTAGTGCTTAAGCGTTAACCCGAACGGTTAGTAAGACGCGGAGCTAAGTATTATCTCACACACCTATACATAACAATTCCCTTTGCTGCCCTCTCCGTATTAGATATTATTTTAACAATAATAGAGTAATAAAACCTTCACGCTGGCATTATTTGTACATACAACATTGTGTATTATATAATTGGAGAGAGTGAAATTTGGTTCGTTAAACCAAAATACTTGATTTTAGAGCTACAACTGTCTTGTACTGTTCTAACACATCCAGTTTGTTCCATTTCAGCTCGAGTCGCAGTTCAAGCCAGTCTAGTTACAGCTCTTACAGTCGTGACTCACGTTCTAGATCACGTTCCAAATCCTTTTCTCGCTCTGGTTCTCGTTCCCGGTCCAGATCCCGTACTCCCCAGCCCCGCCGGCCCCGTCGTCCCACTCGCTCTCTTGTCCCCGCCACAGAACTCACCACTCCATCCTACAGAGCCAACAAGAAAATACCAGACACTCGCTTGCTCGGTAAAGGTAAGAAAACTGCCGATAATACTGGCTTTTCATAGTCTATTTTTATTTTTATTGAATTTTGTAAATTCAAGTACCTTGGAAAATAAGAATATAAATTCAAATACATCGAATTAAATAATTTTTAATCAGTTATAAACTATTAATTTTAGTCATTAATAAAGAACACATTCATTTTTCTTAAGTGAAAATATTCTCAATTTTTGTAAATCCCTGCCTGCAAAATTTTCATTGTTCTACATTCTACAACATTGATAAGTTGTTGACTTCAGCGGTCTTGGGGTAAATTGCCCCGATGGTTTAGAAGTGCATGTTGAGTACCTCAAATATGAAATGGTGATCCCTCTATCTGCCTGCCAAATTTCACTTTTCCAGTCTATCTGAAAAGGGCTTGGTTTTTTCTGAACACATGCAAACTATTTGTTTTTTATGTAATACAGATAAGATAATTCTGATTAATTCTTCTAAACATTGTGAAATATTCGCTAACTATATAATGCCTCACCATGTAGCTTGAAACATGAAAGTACAGGGGAAGTTATGTCTCTATCTCAAGAGTTCGTGCATTTGATAGATTTGACCCGGTCTTGTAATTATGGATGTACAAAATTTGATGGAAATTAGAGTTTTTAAATCAAACATTTTGACTTGGACACATTTAACACTGCCTGTGCCATATTTAAAATAAATATGATGGCTGAGTTTCATTTGTGTTCCCTTGTAAATGGCTATAAATAGTTTTACCCGAGCTTAGCTCATTCATCATGTTTCATAAAAAATATCATGGCTGTTAAAGCTAAATAACATCCCTTTTAAGAAATATTCCAAATATTAAACTATTTGTTGGTTGAGAGATCATCCACACTTCGTTATTCAGATCTACAATAGTTAAATGGCTTCTCTAAAATACTCATTACTTCACGATTCAAACATTAGTCATAATGTTTGAACTTAAACAAATAGATAAAGACAATGAGTAATTTTATTTATCTGGTATTCTTTTATACACAATGGCATGTGCTTAAACCATAATATGTTATTTAAGACCTTCATTTGTTGTTTTTAATAAATATCTATTAGCTCATTACTACACAAAATCAAAACTTTGCTTGATCTAAATAAAACTTTTATTCACTCGCTGATTTAAAACTCAACATTTAGAATATTTTTAAACTTTCTTGTAAAATTTTCTGTTTTTTGGATTATTTATTCTTTAAATGAAGTTGTTAAAAAACAACTGCACAGAATTCATATTATTTATAATAAAACCTTTATGAAAAAAAGAAATTCAATTTTCACAAAAAAAAAAATTATGTTTTATTAAATGTTTAACAATACATATTCAAAATATATTAAAAGTTCACGGTTTTTATACAGTTGATACAGATACAGATCCTTTTCACAATATTATATATAGTCGTCTTGCTGTAGTGCTCACATGGCTGGTTTTATTAGTAAGGCTCTACATTTTGTGGTATTTTGATAATATTTGTTCACACACATTTTAATTCACAAATTCCTATGTAAATAAAGCGCATTAAACCAAATATAATATAAAATGATAGAATAGTTGTATAAAAATAAAGCACAATTTAAAGTAAAAACCCTAACTCACATTTACACATACTTTAATACTTCGATGCTATCATTGCATATTCCTCAGGAAGAAATATTGAAATTTATTTGTACTCTATTTTTCCATGACTATAATTTTATTTGTTTTCTAAATTAGTTTGTGAATCTTACCTTAACAAGAAATAATTGTAATTTTTTCCCCCCCAGGAAATAAGGCTTTACCGACAAGTTTAATCTTGTCTGAGAAGAAAGCTGCAAATGAGCGTGCACTTCTGATGAACCCACCTGCACCAAGCCCACGCAAAAAGGAAGTAAGACCACTTTCTCCCGGCATGATGCGCAAGTCTGCACAGAACCCTCCCCCACCTCCTCACAAAAATACAAGGTATATCTTTTCCCTCGTTAGAATATGTGTGGCTAGGAAACATGTCAAGTACAATATGTGTGGCTAGGAAACATGTCAAGTACAATATGTGTGGCTAGGAAACATGTCAAGTACAATATGTGTGGCTAGGAAACATGTCAAGTACAATATGTGTGGCTAGGAAACATGTCAAGTTCAATATGTGTGGCTAGGAAACATGTCAGGTACAATATGTGTGGCTAGGAAACATGTCAGGTACCATATGTGTGGCTAGGAAACATGTCAGGTACCATATGTGTGGCTAGGTAACATGTCTAGTACAATATGTGTGGGTAGGAAACATGTCAAGTACAATATGTGTGGCTAGGAAACATGTCAAGTACAATATGTGTGGCTAGGTAACATGTCTAGTACAATATGTGTGGCTAGGAAACATGTCGAGTACAATATGTGTGGCTAGGATAACATGTCGAGTACAATATGTGTGGCTAGGAAACATGTCAAGTACAATATGTGTGGCTAGGAAACATGTCAAGTACAATATGTGTGTAATAACGAGGCTAAGGGAAACAGAAGGTGATGTGCATTGAGTCGCAGAAAAGTAGATTGGAAACCTCCACTTGGCCTCGTTCTTGCGTAGGGGCTAAGCAGTGTTATCAGAGGTCTATCATTCGTTGAGGTCTTTCTTTTTGGCAATATATTAGTCACATGACGTGAAACCTTGTAACTTGACCGAAAGAAAACAATAGAATTATAACTTTGGTTTTATTGTTCAGAACCTATTATAGATTATCTATAATGACAACAAGGGTTGTGCTGAATCTCGAACTTAGGGAAAATGGTTGTTGCCAAAATTTGGGCTAGAAATATATTTCTCGGGATTTTTCGTAAAAATAATTTAAAAATTACAATTAAAGACCAGTTATCAAAAACACGTTTTTATTTTATTACTCATTGAAAATCTTATTAATTTATTTAATCCAAATCAACCTCATCTTCTGTTTACTAGAGGGACACTTGTAACTTCAGTCTCTTTTATTTTGTAATCCCTTACAAAACAACTGTGCACCATAAAGTAACATAACCACACTGAAAGAAATTGACTGTCTATATATCCTTAAATAGATTTAAAGCAGTAAAACATATCTTTTGTGCAAAATAATGATGAAAGTGGCCTTTACTTTTATTTAGGGAGTTAAGTTCCAAATCCCCCCAAAATACAAACAAATACATGTGTTATCATATTGCGGAAACATTTAATTTTGGAACATGGATGGGACTGGCTCACCATTCATGACCTTCTCCCCCTCCTGTGTCACCATGGTGGCCACTGGTTGAAAGAAGCGCGGATAGTTGGTTCCTTAGCGCAGGTTTCTTTTCTTTGTAAATTTCCTGGTAACATGTCTGTCTAACAGTCTTGTGCACTCTCGCAGGGTTTTCATTGGCCAACATCTGAAGTCCTTCTTGATCTTTGTAGTAAATGTGCGTGAAGGCTTGTCCTCTTCGCTGTCAGATTCAGGACTAGCTCTTGTAGTTCCTCGTTACCGAGTTCCTCAATATCGGCGTCCACCCCCTCTTCTATGGCCTCCATTTCCAGATTCTGGAAGTCTGCTTCACGAGCAATGTTGAGGAGGTTTGTTTTTGTACTCGACACAATCTTTACTAATCCTTTAAAATCTGTGACGCATTCAGGCCATAGATTTCGCCACACCGCGTTGAGGCATGTATGGGAAACTTCTTGCCAAGCCATGGATATGTTGTTGATGGTGTTAAGGAGATTGTAGTTCCGTCAGTACTCCTTGATGCTGGTCTTGTCTTCACCATCTGTAGCTGCGACAGTACTCCTTGATGCTGGTCTTGTCTTCACCATCTGTAGCTGCGACAGTACTCCTTGATGCTGGTCTTGTCTTCCCCATCTGTAGCTGCGACAGTACTCCTTGATGCTGGTCTTGTCTTCACCATCTGTAGCTGCGACAGTACTCCTTAGTGCTGGTCTTGTCTTCCCCATCTGTAGCTACGAAAGTACTCCTTGATGCTGGTCTTGTCTTCCCCATCTGTAGCTGCGACAGTACTCCTTGGTGCTGGTCTTGTCTTCACCATCTGTAGCTGCGACAAGTTGCTCAAACGTACGTCGCAAGTAGTACTGCTTGAAAGTGGTGATCACACCTTGGTTCATTGGTTGGATTAGAGCCATCTTATTGGGAGGGAGGAAAACAATCTTCACATGCTCGTCCAAGTCAGGAACGTCATGAGGATGTGAGGGAGAACTATCTCTGAGGAGGAGAATTCTGAAATCTAAACTCTCCTTAGCACAGTACCTCTTTCTTGCGGGTATTGCATAGTGTTTCAACCACTCACAGGACATGGCACCAGTTATCCGCACCTTTTTATTGGCTTTGTAGATAACGGGAAGGTGCTCCTTCAGCTTTCCTTTCAAAGCCCGTGGATTCTCTGCTCTGGCAATCAGGAGTGGCATTCCCTCCTAGCAACAGTGTGACACAATCTTTCACAGCTTTAAAACCAGATGCTGTCTTTTCTTCCTGTGAAATGTAAGTTCTGATTGGCATACATTTCCAAAACAGTTCGGTCTCGTCAACATTAAAAACTTGATTTGGTGAGTATCCACCGTCTTCGATGATGGGCTTCACCAGTCACTTTAATATTATGAAAATGGTACTGGTGCTTAAAACCATCAAACCACCCTCGTCTGGCACTTAAAAGTTTCTTCTTTAAGCCTTCGCCGTCCTTAGGCTTTAACACGTCATGATATAACGATTTAGCTTTACTTTGAACAATGGCTACTACGTTGGTTTTAAGAGTCAATCCACAACGAAACCATTTTATCCATTCTTTCAATGAGTTCATTTCTTGTACCCCTGACATTTGTCACACTGAGCCCTGGAAAATTTTCCACACTGCACTTAATTTTTACGGCATATTTCTCTATAGTGTGAATAGTAGTTGCAGGTAGGCCCAAAGCTGCAGCAATGTCTACACCGCGCTGACCGGATTCGAGTCGCTGTATTACGTCCATTTTAACAGCCAGACTGATTTATTATCTGTTTTTCTTTGCAATTAGTGTGTTAGATAAATTACATGAATGTTTAGACGTCAATCCAAACAGATAAAAACTACCCCTAACTAAAATTAAAAACAAAACAATGTGAAATGAAAATATATTAGATATAAAAACAAACAAAGAATGGTAATCACAATCACATGTTAACGTAAATTGTATTAAATATAAAAAATGCAAAAGAAAAGAAAGGGAAACTGTTGTGTGTAATAAATAAACATTCCCTTAACTAGGCCTATAACAACAAACACGAGTTTAGTAACTATTCCACTTTTAGATTTGTGAAATCACTTCTGTGATGACGTCACCAAAGGGTTTCACGCAACATCTTTGTTAGTTCCAGTGTATATCTCAGTGGTGAGCATGTGCTCTTTATTCTTTAATTGTTTGTTCTTTAATAAATAAAACTAACAGGTTATGGGTCCAGGATTCTGTATTAACGTTTTGGAAGAAGATAAACATTAACTATTTGTTTTGTTAACGTGATAGGGCAGTGGAAATGCGATAACATAAATATAAGTATCATATAAGTATCGTGACGCCTGAAATCATATCCATTCATTCAAGATGTCCGGATTCTCGACGCATATAGAAAAGCTGGGAAAGGAAAACTATGATACATGGAGACAACAAATGGAAGCAATTTTAATTAAGAACGACCACTGGGAATACGTCGATGGAACTAATCCTAGGCCTAAAGCGGCTGTAGGTGCTGACGCGGAAGCAATTGCTGATACCGCTAGACACGCGGCCACGTGGGACAAAGCTGACCGTAAAGCTAAAGCTGATATTATTTTAGCTGTGAGTCCTACAGAACTTTGTCACATAAGACATTGTGAAACATCGCAAGACGTTTGGCAAAAACTAGAACTAGTTTACCAGTCTAGAGGGCCTGCAAGAAAAGCTACCCTTTTGAAAAAACTCTTGTTCACAAAAATGCAAGAAGGAGAAAACATGGCGGATCATCTCACGAATTTTCTCAACACAGTTGACAAACTCAATGAAATGGATATTCGCATTTCTGAAGAATTATTAACCATCGTGTTATTATACAGTGTGCCAGATAGCTACGATAATTTTCGTTGTGCAATCGAAGCTAGAGATGAACTACCGGACACAGAGTCTTTGAAAGTAAAACTTCTAGAAGAATTCAGTGCAAGACAGGACAAGAAAGCAGACTTAAATGGTGCGGGCGCTTTCTATGTAAAATCTTCCATAGGGCGAAGTCTAAATAAAAACAGACCTCCAGATAAAAACTGTGTAGGCCTACCTACAAATCAAAATAATAAAGTTTTTCAGATCAAAGGTCAAAGTGGTGTGCAAAATCAAAATAGGAATTTTAAAGCATCAAAACGGTTATATAAGTGTAACTATTGTAAAAAATTGGGACACAAGGCAGCCGATTGCTGGACAAAAATGGCGAATGAAAAGCAAGTTTCGATGGCATCAGAGCAAACCCATGCAGCTGCAGAAGAGATCGTGACATTGACATCATCTTCAGTGAGCACTCTCTGTGCGAAGTTAACGAGAAGAGATGACGTGTGGTGTGTTGACAGTGGAGCAACAACACACATGTGCCGCGACAAGAATAGTTTTTTGGAACTCACGCCAACCATAAGTCAGAAGGTTAGGTTAGCGGATGACAGAACAACTGACATTGAAGGCATTGGAACTGCAGTAATGAATGTTTCAAATAAAAAGGGCCAATTTGTAAAAGTGAGGTTAGAAAACACTCTTTTTGTACCCACACTTAAGACAAATTTATTTTCAATTTCAAAAACTGTTGAAAAAGGGCGAAGCGTGTGTTTTAATGCAAATGATGCTGAAATTGTCGAAAATGGTGAAGTGTTGTTAACTGCTCGTAAACGTGGAAATTTGTATTTTATCGAACCTTACATGCAAAGTGAGAGTTCGACACATGTAGCTAACGTGAGTAAGGCAGGCAATCTTAGTGAACTTGAAAAGTGGCACAGAAGATATGGACATTTAAATGCGTATGACTTGCAGAAACTCGTTCAGAAAGACATGGTTAGCGGTATGAATTTTAAGAAATCAGAAACATTTTCAACATGTGAAACCTGTATCTTAGGAAAGCAAGTTGCTACGCCTTTTCCAAAAAGGTCTGAGTCGAAGAGTGAAAAATTACTTGAATTAGTGCACTCAGATGTTTGTGGCCCAATGAGAGTGAAATCTCATGGTGGTGCTTCTTATTTTGCAACGTTTATCGATGATAAATCTAACTGGGTAGAAGTTCATTTTCTAAAACATAAAAGTGACGTGAAAAAGGCTTTTGAAACATTCAAAGCATTAGCGGAAAACCGTCACGAAAAGAAAATCAAAACTTTGCGGACAGACAATGGCCTGGAGTACTGCGGAAAAGAGTTCACAGAAGAAATGCGCATCGCAGGGATAAGAAGAGAACATACCGTAGCAGAAACTCCAGAACAGAACGGCAAAGCTGAACGCATGAATCTCACGCTGGTGGGGATGGCAAGATGTATGCTGTTGGAGTCTGGCTTACCAACAAGTTTTTGGGCCGAAGCGATTGCCACAGCTGCTTACATCAGAAACAGATGTCCATCAAAACAGCTGGAAGAACAAACCCCTTATGAAATTTGGTTCGGGCTAAAACCAAAAATAGGACATTTCAAGACGTTTGGTTGCAAGGCATATATGCTGAATAAGGCCCCAAATAAAGGAAAGTTTGACCCAAGATCCAAGGCAGGTATTTTTGTGGGTTACTCTACTGAATCGAAAGCGTATCGAATTTGGGACCCAGAAAAACAAAAAATATTGAGAAGCCGAGATGTAAAATTTTTGGAAAATTTTGAAACTGTCAAAGTTTCGGATGAACAAAAGGAGTGTGCGAACTTTGAACCTTCTTACTTATATGTTGATAACAGTGTGAAAGACCCTATTTCTAATGCTGATGGACATGTAGATAAAGTTCAAGAAAGTGATCCCATTGATCCTGATAGGCCTATTGAAGTCAATGAGAATTACCTCAAATCAGAAAATTTAAGCAAAGACTGCACAGTGATTGAGAATAAGAGGGGGCCTGGTCGACCTAAATTGATTAAAACAGGAAAGCCGGGACGACCAGCAAAACATTTTAATCTGGTTACGCCAAAACCTGAAAGTGCGAGCTTGATGTATGAAGAGGCAGTAAATCCATCTGTACAAGAAGCCTTAGAAGGACCTTATGCAGCTGAGTGGCAGAAATCGATGGAAGCTGAGTTCAACGCTCTGACACACAGCAAGGCCTGGACATTGAAACCACGCCCAAAAGATAAAGCTGTCATTGGTTGTCGGTGGGTACTCAGAACAAAGTATGGGCCAGACGGTAATGTCGAACGCCGGAAAGCTCGGTTGGTAGCGAAGGGCTATAACCAACGCCCAGGGATTGATTTCCATGAAACATTTTCACCTGTTGCGAGACTTAGCTCAATAAGACTAGTTGCTGCCCTAGCAGCTGAGTTAGGCCTTACTTTGTATCAGCTTGATGTTGTAATGGCCTACATAAATGGAGATCTTGACGAACAGATCTATATGGAACAGGCGGACGGTTTCATTACCCCTGGAATGGAGCGTCTGGTTTGTTCACTCGAAAAGTCCATATATGGCCTAAAGCAGTCGGGCCGACAGTGGTTCAAAAAGTTGCACGAGAGACTAGAAATTTTTGGACTCAAACAATTAGATTGTGACAAGTGTGTGTACCACATGAATGATGGTTGTGTGACTCTTATCGTGGTTGTTTATGTAGATGATTTGATCATAGCTACAAACAGTAAAGAAGCCTACACAAGATTGAGAGACGATTTGTCTCAAAACTTCCAAATGAAAGACTTAGGAAAGCTGCACTACTGTCTTGGAATTGAATTCAAACAAGATGAAAATTCAAAGTTGGTCACTATGTCACAGAAATCGTACATAGAAGATGTTCTCAAAAAGTTCGGAATGCAAGACTGCAAACCGGTAAATACCCCATTAGATGGAAACAGCAAATTATCCAAAGCCATGGAGCCATCTACGGAGGAGGAGGCAGAGGAAATGAGCGAAGTTCCGTACCAGCAACTCATCGGTTCTCTGATGTACCTCGCAGTATCTACACGACCAGACATTGCGTATGCGGTGAGCTCTTTGAGCCAGTACAACCTAAACCCCGGAAAAGGACACTGGGTTGCGGCGAAGCGCGTCTTACGATACTTGAAAGGTACGAGCAACCATGGACTAGTCTACAAGAGATCTGGCGCTGAACTGATTGGATACGTGGATGCAGATTGGGGAGGAGCCCTTGATGACAGAAGATCATACACAGGCTACGCCTTTCAAGTGGCAGGCTCTGCCGTGACATGGGAGGCGAGAAAACAATCCACCGTGGCTCTTTCAAGCACTGAAGCAGAGTACATGGCTCTTACGGAAGCAGCAAAAGAGACAGTTTACTTACGAAACCTGTTAAAAGAAATCGGGTTCTTGAGTGTTAATGCAATACCAACTCTTGTTTATTGTGACAATCAAGGAGCAGAAAAGCTCATGCATAATCCTGTGTACCATTCTCGTACCAAACACATTGACATTCGGCATCACTATGTGCGTGAAGTTTTTGAACGAGGCGAAATCAATGTGAAATACATTCCAACAAACAAGATGGTAGCTGATGTGCTCACGAAAGGACTGTTCGGACCAAGCCATCATCAGTGCATACAAGGACTTGGCGTGATAGACATTAATAAAGTTAACACATGTTTGAGAGGGGGTGCTGTGTGTAATAAGAAAACATTCTCTTAACTAGGCCTATAACAACAAACACGAGTTTAGTAACTATTCCACTTTTAGATTTGTGAAGTCACTTCTGTGATGTCACCAAAGCGTCTCATTCAACGTCTTTGTCAGTTCCGGTGTATATCTCGAGTGGCGAGCATGTGCTCTTTATTCTTTAATTGTTTATTGTTCTTTCATAAATAAAACTAACAGAAACAAAAGACTAACACTAACTAAAAATATAAAAACTGCAAAGAAAGTTAAACACAAATTTGTATGCTTGAACAAAACTGCTTAACTTGCACCATCTTAAGTGTTGCCAAATCAGTAATGCTGAAAGTCTCTGAATCCTGTGCAAAAAAGTCTCAATTTTCATGTAAAATATTCAAAATTTTAAATAGATTAAAATATATTTTTCCACGTAAAAATCCCACTTGTTATATTTTGAATTTATTATATTTTTTATTATCATTATTATTATCATTATTAAGCTGCTGGTTGTTTGGAGGGAGATAAGATAAATCTCTGACATGACCTGCATGACTCATGGGCCTAATATTTCCATGAGAATTAGACGGTTGACACTGTGAACATGTCCAGGTTAAAAACATTATACCCAATAGCGGACGTTGTGTAAAAAAATGGTCACAGACTATTATTATTATTAGCACCGCGTCTTACTCTTCGTTCGGGTTATACGCACTTACGCTAATGTTGTAATGGTAGGGTGATTGTGAGATGAAATGAAGGACCAACAGTTTAACGTGGAATCCGAACCACGGTGGAGGCCTGGCATTCCTCATATTCACCACAGACTATTAACAACGCTCTAATAGGTGACTTTATACCAGGAATTAATACACAAAATACACCTTCAACACACTTATTTACATAAAGACATGTCTATTACGTAAATGTTATAATTTGTAATTTAGTCCATTTGCTTTTATGTCATAGGTAATAATAGTTGGATTAGTAAGTATTTTTGGAGTCCAACAGCATTTTTTTTAAATTGTTAGTAACTAAAATGAAAGGAGTAACTAGACATATTGGCTCAATTGTGTTTATTCAGATTAGTTTGAATATTTTACTGTGTAGTAAGTATTTATTAAAATTCACGCCATAAGTTTTTTATTTAAGAACTAGTTTCTTCAATTTTTAGAAGTTTTTATATCCATACCAAAAATGCTTTGTTAAAATTTCACAATTCTAATAGACTAAACCTAGTGTTTTTAAATTTACATTATATAACAAATCCTTCTGAGAAAATCTAACATACCTAATACCTTCCCCTCCCACCACTGGGAAACTATGACTTGACCATTTCGACGCATGCTCACTTCTAAAACTTTCACTTCACAAACAATCTTTAAATATTTGAATGGGCACATTAAAACTCTTCAAAAACTAAAAATTAAAACTATAATTACAAATAAACTCGAAATAAATCAAACAAATTACACCCTTTTTTAAAGAGTAATAACACATTACACAAACATTACACATACAAAGTCAGCCGCCATGACATATATGTTTACTCGCCAGAGTGCCTGACAAAATGGGAATGAACCTATTGCAAGAGTCGAAAATATGTTCGTGTTTTAAATAGAATGTATTCTCAGAAATTGATATATTGCAAGAATCAAATCTATTATTGTCTTCTACTCGAAGATAGACAATAACAGGGCTCATTCTCGGCCTACTATTCCTACTTTTGATGAAAAACTTCTATTTTCCTACTTTTTGACCTCCAGAAGAAAGAAACTGTTTGGTTTGTAGAGATTTAAGTGTGGATCTTCCTTTTTGCTGGTAAATTAGCAAAACCAAATATTGTATCATAATGTGGCACGCTGTCTGAATAAATTCGATGTATGCCCGACGCTTGTACAGTATCTTTGAAATTCAATGGTTATAAAATTGTTTTTGGAGTTAGTGTTGTAACTAACTATTTCCAACTATAATAGGCTAAATTAAAAGGCTTGTTAAGGTGCGGCAGAAGGGGGTGTGAGTAATTTTACAGTTTTTTACCATTATATTTTGTTGGCCAAAATAAATCAAATATTTCTCCAATAGCAACATATAGTTTAGTTTTCTGCACATGCTGATAATATCAACAGTTCTTTAATATCTGTCGAAGGTGTTCTGGAATTTTGTCAAAACTTTTTCTATTTATTTAAAAAGTTTTTGACAAAATTCCAGGACACCCTTGACCGATATTCACGATCTGTTGATATTAGAATTTGCAGAAAACTACAATCTAGGTTGCTACTGGAGAAATATTTGATTTATTTTTGCCAAAAAATGTCAGTTCTGTAAAAATACTTTCGCTCCCTCCAGCCGCACCTTCAGCTATCCTTGTGTTACCCTATTGAGCGAGGATTCTCACAGACGTCCAACTATCTTACTGACAACAGGACCTTTCTCTCTGAGACATCCATCCGCTTTTGAGAAAATAAGAAACAAACAAAATCAAATTCAAAAGAGGAAGACAACAATTTTGGACTACTTTTGAAACCCAAAAACAACTGAAAGAATGATTAATGTTTTGTGTGTGCACATAACCCTAACGAGTAGTAAGATGTAGGGGTAAAAAAATATATTTTTAACTATGATGTTTCACAGATTTTTTTAAAAATATACTTTATTTTTAGGTTGAAGACAGTCATCTTTTTACGATAATGAACATAATTATTATTACTATTTTGTTTCACTATAATTATTTCCTTATTTGGATTTGTAATGAAAGGACAAAGTAAAATAAATATTGTACTAAATAAAGAAAATAGATTAAAGAGGGGGAGGGGAGTGATGATGGTCGAGTATTTCTCCGTCTTTTATAAAATACTTGTTACAAGCCCAATAACATAAAAACTTTGTTCTTAGTTAAAATGTTGTTTTTAATTATTAGCACTATGATGTGAATACAGTGTTTTTAACATGTCCTACTTTGACACCCAAAACATGCTATGGGGCATACAGTAGATATTAAATGAATTAGGCCTAAACTGTTTGTTAATTTCAGAAACTTAACTCGGTTCTATCAACAGTTTTAAAAATAACGTATTTGATTTTTAAACATTAATATGAGTCTAGATGGTTTAATTTGCTTAATATTAACCTGTATTTTGTGAGGGGTGGTTGGGGTAGATTAATATTGAAAGCATGATTGGAATAAAATTTAATTCACAGTTTAGGCCTATATTGTGTAATGCAGGTCTTTTTGTAAATCATTAAAATTTATAACGATTTGTCAGGATTCGGATTCGAGATTCGAAAATAATATGTAGATTCGGATTCGAGAACTAGTGGACTACACCCATCTCTAATTATAACATTCTTTATGTGGCAGGCCAAACTGATTTTAAGCTGGCCTCTCATATTTTTGATCACCACGCTATTGGTTAGTGCTTCGTTTGTGCTCTTATGTGCCTGAAGTTCAGCTTTTCAAGCCATATAAAATTACACTTGGTACAACGATTTTAAGTCTGCTATATATGGCATTGGGGTAGAGTAAAGCCATTCTCGTTGATTCCTGCAGGAATCAATATTTGTTTATGTCAAAATGTAATTTCTGTGTAGGCCAAGTTATGACTGAGCTAATATTTATGTTTTCAGTGCAAAAGCAACTGTGGATCGCCCCAAGATAACGGTGGCTGGTGCGGCATCTATAAAGGCTAAAATGCACTCTCACTCCATGTCTTCTCGATCATCATCGGCTTCTGAAACAAGTGGTTCCAGTAGTGACTCTTCAGAGTCGAGCTACTCTTCATCATCTAGCAGCCGGGAACCTTCGCCTAAAGGTAATACAATTAGACAGGCAGCATGACCTGAGTAAACGCCGAGGTATCATTTACCACTCATCCTATAGATACAGTTTAAATATATACTATTATGAGCCAATAATTACAAACTAATTGCAAATAACAATTACCTCAGATCCTATCTGATTGTGCTGAGACATGAACCAAATCATAATAATCTAATATCCTCTAAACCAAATAAATGAAAAGCACGGAGTTGTTATGTAAATGTATGTTGTCGCTAGCCGACAGTGAAAACAAGAAAATAAAATGCCATTAATGACAAACGCTAGCTTCACAAAAGACAAACAAACCTTTTTACAAATTCCTTTAAATAATAAGTTTATACCCTTAGAAAATAAATTCTAGTATTTTCATAGGTGTTAACATTACAACTAGAGATGGGTCGAATCCACTATTTCTTGAATTCGAATCTACATTTTATTTTCAAATCTCGAATCTGAATCCTAACAAATCGTTATAAATTTTAATGATTTACAAATAGACCTACATTACAAAATATAGGCCTAAACTGTAAATTAAGATTTATTGCAATCATGCGTTCAATTTTGATCAAGCCCAACCCCCACCTCGCAAAATACAGGTTAAAATCCAGCCGAATTAAACAATCTAGATATTATTGTTTAAAAATCAAATCAATCAAAATTTGAGTATCTTTTAGTTATTTTTGAAAGTGTTGTTAGAATGGGTTAAGTTTCTAAAAAACATGTGAGATAAACAGATTAGGCCTATATATCCTTTGATCAACTTTAATCATCATTAAAGGATATTTTATTGTATTAAAATAGCAAAAATAAAAATACAAACATATTTTTAATTAAGACCAAAACAACATGCTTAACAATTAAACATACGTTGGAGATAGTGAACTCAATAATGCCAACGTAGGGTTTATTATTATCTTCTTATATATCCATTATCTATCTTCGCGTAGTAGACAAAAAATATATTAGATTCTTGTGATTTATCGATTTCTGAGACATTCTATTTAAAACAACGAGGTATTTTTGACTCCAATATATTCATTCCCATTTTATCAGGCGGGACTAGTTTAAATATTTTAAAAATTACTTCAATAACAATAACATATTTAAAAAAATAATAAACCCCTAGTTAAAATCAATTTAAAAACAAAATTATAAATTATCAAGTGGTTATTTGATTCTTAAAACTTGAGATCGCTTACTAAGTGATCATATTACCTGAATAGATTCCAAACAAACAATTGATATACAATACATAGGGTGGTAGGCATAAATAAACAGTTTTATTGGTGTCTTGACTGTTGATAGTATTTATTTTTAATGAAACCCAACAAAATTTCTAACTTAAAGATTGTAATATGCAATAAATTGGGGTTCTTTGCATAGTTGTAGATAATTAAAACCAGTTGGGTAGTAAGAATTAACAATAGCTTTATTTAATTATCACTTTGGCGAGTAAACATAATATACGTCATGGGGTTTGACTTCGTATCGTGTGTAATGGCGGCTGACTTTGTATCATCAGTAATGTGTTGTTTCTGTTATAAAAAAAACACCTTAATTTGTTTTATTTATTTATAGTTTATTTGTAATTCTAGTTTTGACTTTCAGTTTTTGAAGAGTTTAAATTTATGTATTAAAATATTTACAAAGATTGTTCACGAGGGGAAAGTTTTAGAAATGAGCATGTGCCGAAACGGTCGAGTCCAAGTTTTCCACAGAGGTGTAAGGATAGGGTATTAGGCAAGTTAGATTTTCCACACCTAACAACTATTATTTAAATAAATATTTTATTCATACTTATCTCTTTTGTCCGACCGAATAAAGATTACGGATTAAGATGTGCTTCTCAAGTAGGCCTAACTAAGTAATTTTTGAAATTAAAATATTATGCTTTGTTTATAAGGTGAAATATTCGACCATCAAATCCAGTAAAACACAGAATCCTCGATCCTGAATACCTGTTAGAATACGGTGTATTCTAAGATTCGAGTGACCCATCTCTAATTATTATTATTATTATTATTATTTTCAGAATATGATATCTGAGTGTTGTGATAGCTCACTAAATGCTTATACAATTGCTTCTGTTATTTGAGGATTATTATTATTATTATTATTATTAAAAACAAAATAAATCACAGCTGGCATTTAAGAGTAAGCAGATTCAATTTATAGTGTCTGAAATTAACTTTTGGTCAAATTTCCTCACACATAATAATGTTTGTGCTATGCTTGGAATGCTTACAGTTTTAAATTAATTTTTATTTGCATTTATCTAAATTATTAATACACAAGGACCTTTGTAGATGAAACTAATTTTACTGTTATTTTACTTGTCTGTCATTGTTATGTCTAGTTTTTTGTGTATCACAGTTCTCAAGAAATCTATGCTAACTTCAACTTCTCTGTAAGAACTACTTTTTTAATGTTCTTAGAAGATGATCTAAAATGTACTTTGTGTTTGTCACTAGTCATCTGATGGCAAGGTTTCTCACTTGTTTGCTTCTCCCCAGCCGTGCGACCTCCAAAACGAATGCCAGTAATACATATGGATGAAAGGGAAAGGCTGGCCCTCGCTCAGTCTATGAAGATCAAGGCTATGGATGCTCTCAAGGTATACCAGTAGTTTCTCACACCTCTCTTTTATTTTATAGTAAAGAAAAAGTAAAAATAAACTACTAAGAGTAAATTTGATTAAGAAAGCNTATTCGATTTCTGAGAATACATTCTATTTAAAACACGAACATATGTTCGACTACACTATGTTCACTCCGAAATAATAAACGCTTGGTTAAAATCAATTTAAAAACCAATAATGAATTAGCAAATTGTTATTTGATTCTTAAAACTCGAGAGCGCTTACTAAGTGTACAGATTATCTGAATAAATTTTAAACAAACAATCTATATACAACCCAACAAAAGTTTAACTTAAGGATCATATGCAATAAATTGCGGTTATTTGCATACTTGTAGATAATTAAAACCAGTAGGATAGTAAGAATTAACAGTATCTTTATTTTATTCATCTCTCGGGCGAGTAAACATAATATACGTCATAGCTGTCGAGTTTATATCGTGTGTAATGGCGGCTAACTTTGTACCATCCGTAATGTGTTATTTCTTTTTAAAAAAAGCCATAATTTGTTTTATTTATTTCGAGTTTATTTGTAATTATAGTTTTGATTTTCAGTTTTTGAAGCGTTAATGTGTTCATTAAAATATTTACAAGATTGTTTGTGAGGTGAAAGTTTTAGAAGTGAGCATGTGCCAAAACGGTCAAGTCCAAGTTTCCCTTACAGGTGGGTGGGGTACTAGGCACGTAAGATTTTCCACACCCAAAGATTATTTTTATTTTTTAAAGAATATTGTATTCATGTTTATCTCTTTTGTCCGACAAAATAAATATTACGGATTAAGTTGTGCTTTTCAAGTAGGCCTTAACTAAGTAATTATTGAATTCAAAATATCATGCTTTGTTTATGAGGTAAAAGATTAGATCACCGAATCCTCGAATCTCGAATACTTGTCAGGATTCGGTGGATTCGAAGATTCGAGTGGCCCATCTCTAATTAAAAGTTTTTTATTTGTTTCTTGGTTTGACACCTTAACTCAGTCAGTAGAGTGTCTGTCTACTGAGTTAACAGTTCTGAGTTTGATTCTTGGCATGGCCGAATTTTTTTTATGGTTGGTTTAATATGGGTTTATCTTTTCACATTGATAAAATAACGGCCAGGGACTGGATGTGGTGCCTGCCCTAGTCTTAAATTATATTATTAGGTATATGAAGCTACGACAGCTCTAACAAGATGGAAACAGTAATGGATGTAAAAAAAATTGTTTCTTGCTTCAGCTTTCAGGACAAAAACAGCAGATTAAATTGACTCTTAAGACTCCAGGACCCACATCCGTGGGCCCAAACTCTATTCCAGGTGTTAAAAAACCAACAACTGGTTTGCCGGAACTACCAGAACTCAATCTTGTACGCAGAGGTAAGAGATGTCTATAAGATATTTAATTCACAATCTAAATTATTAGATGGAAGACGAGGAAACTCTTGATTTGCACATTTTTATTGTTATTATCATTATTACTACTATTTTAAAACATACCCCGAAATAATTAGCTTACACAACTCAACGATAAATTATTCTGTTTTCATAAATGTTAGTGATTAGCTCCAGCTGTTGACGTAATTTTAAATATCAAGTGGTTATATGTAGAGCCAGGATTTGTATGAACAATCAAACAGTAAAATATGTGCCATGATATGCAAAAACAAACTATTGGTTTTGTGGCATTCTTGCCTTATTCTTGTCTGTTTTTCTGAGATTTTATTCTGTGAAGCTCTTGTGTCTGTTACTGAAGAATGTTTTGTACAAAGAAAATATCCTTTCAACATCGCATGATGTCACCGACTTATGTGATAAGCACCACAATAATTATTCCTCTTGTATTTCTGATTTTTCACCAGAAAACCTTTCGCTAATTTGACATATTTAGACTGTTTCGCAACCAGAATTTTTATTTAATACCTGACCAAGCTTATCGAATTAAATTTTAGCGATACATTGAGTTTCTGAAAACATTGCTCTATCAGAGTACTGCAAGGCATTAATTCAAGCTTCCTATAATAAGCTGTACTATAATTTTACTGTATAAATGGCAGCACTATGAATAAATAGATATTTACAGTGGTATCATAACTGAAAAACAGTCAGCTGTGGACAGTCAACCTTACAGTTCAACCAAAAGTATCAGTCTACTCTCTTGACCTGATGAAGCTGTCTGTGACAGTGAAAGCTTGTCCTTCAAAATGTGTTTGTGTGTTTTTTAGTGTTATATCTAAACAATTTCTACTCCAGTATCACCAAGGTAAGTGTGCTGGCTATCCTTCCTAATTTAAACCATGATTGCAGCTTAGTGCTCTTCCAAACAACCTAGATATTTTATTTATTAATTAGTAACCCACAGACAGGGAGCAAGTAATAACTCTATATGACAGTTAACAAAAAAATATACATTTTTACTAGAGATGAGTCGAATCCATTATTTCTCGAATCCAAATCTACATTTTCTTTTCAAATCCCGAATCTCAAATCTGAATCCTAGCAAATCGTTATAAATCTTAATGATTTACAAATAGACCAACATTACACAATATAGGTCTGAACTGTGAATTAAGATTTATTTCAATCATGCTTTCAAAACACCCCTCGCAAAATATAGGTTAACATCCAGCCAAATTAAACGATCTAGACTCATATTATTGTTTAAAAATCAAATCAATCAAAATTTGTGTGTCTTTTAGTTGTTTTTAAAGTGTTGATAGAATGAGTTAAGTTTATAAAATCATGTGAAATAAACAGATTAGGCCTAGTTATCATTTGATCAAATTTAATCATCATTAAAGGATATTTTATTGTATTAAGATAGCAAGAATAAAAATACAAACATATTTTTAATAAAGACTAAAACAACACGCTTAACAATTAAACATACATTGGGAATAGTGAACGCAATAATGCTTAAGTGTGTTTTATTGTTATTTTCTTATATATCCATTGTCTATTTTCGCGTAGAAAACAAATATATTCGATTTTTGCAATATATCAATTTCTGAGAATACATTCTTGTTAGTTTTATTTATGAAAGAACAATAAACAATTAAAGAACAAAGAGTACATGCTCGCCACTCGAGATAAACACCGGAACTAACAAAGACACTTTGGTGACGTCATCACAGAAGTGACTTCACAAATCTAAAAGTGGAATAGTTACTAAACTCGTGTTTGTTGTTACAGGCCTAGTTAAGAGAATGTTCATTTATTATACACAACACCCCCTCTCAAACACGCGTTAACTTTATTAATGTCTATCACGCCAAGTCCTTGTATGCACTGATGATGGCTTGGTCCGAACAGTCCTTTCGTGAGCACATCAGCTACCATCTTGTTTGTTGGAATGTATTTCACATTGATTTCGCCTCGTTCAAAAACTTCACGCACATAGTGATGCCGAATGTCAATGTGTTTGGTACGAGA
>CABFVX010001902.1:124590-136597 GCA_902151425.1 Timema shepardi | reverse complement strand
TATATATATATATAATTTTCCAAGTCACGAGCTTGACCTTTAATGAGAAAGTATTCAGGTTTCGGTTTTCGTTTCAGGTCGGGAACAATTGAGGATAACACCTGAGATTACAAACAGGTGTTAACCGCAATTTAAAAATCCTTTGATAGAAAAACAATAATTGCAACATTGGCTAAACTTCACTATATTCAGTTTCCATTTTCCTAAATTTATTCTTGTCAAAAGTGAAAGATTAAGATAGTGTGGGACGCGAGTAAAGACCAATGTTTTTCCAGTTTTTATAGCAAAGCTTTTTTTTTTGACAAAATAAATAAAATATTACTCCAATAGAAACAAAGTTTAATTTTCTCCAAATGGTGATATCAACAATTGTTGAATATTTGTCATGAGCATAGTGTCATTAGAAAAGAAACGTTTTAAATGAAGAAGAAGAGTTTTCATTAAGTTTTAGGACACCTTTGACAGATATTTAAGGATTGTTGATATCACCAAGGGAATAAAATTAAACTCCTATGTTTCTACTGGAGAGTTATTTATTACTTTTGACTTGATAAAATGTTTCGATAAAAAAAAGTGCAAATTCACTTACCTTTTTTGCGTAACTTTTCCCCCATATAAAGCACACATCACACACCGCATAAATATACAAGAGAGGAACTAGTAGCGTTTTGAACTGATAGAGAAATATATATAAAATAGTCGATAAGCCTAAGAACTTTTGGAGTATTAAGAAGAAATTCTTAGACAGGTTTATCGACTATAATTTTCTTTTATCACCGTGTCTTACTACCCGCTCGGTTTATACACTAATGGTATATTTTATATCAAGATTGTAATGATATTGATCTGGATTAATCTAAATTATGTAAAAAGTCATGGATGAAGGTATATTTTTTATATAAAGTAATATAGGTAGAGTATCTTTTTAAGATTCATCCATGAAGAAACAAGAGCTTCTTAGAAATGATCTGAAAAGTATTTCACCCCTAAAATATATTTTTTATACCATCCATCTTTCTTGTTAAAATATCTACTGCGTTGTTTCTTGTGAAAAGAAACAACTTCATAGTATTTGGCAGAATAAGCCATTTCTCTATACCAATAAGAAGCTAACCTTCACAAAACCTGTCGCCAGGACTCTTTCTATTAGTCGGATTTTACCTTGTTGACCAGGGGAGAGAAATGCAAGGGATATGTCATATATAAACCATTGTGTGTATGTTGAAGGCATCTCCGGCTCTCCGGGACCAAACATCTACACCGAGATCTCGCTCACGCACAAGTCAGTCCCAGTCTAACACATTATAAAATAAATCACATCTATATCACAAGTGTGCAGTTATATGAAACATTTAATTGAAATATGTGCAAGTAATTTACTGGTGTAATATAAATAAACCATGTGTGAAATAACAGCCATCAACATTTCTCTTTCTTTAATTATATTAATATACCGATTTAATTAGTGCTCGAACACGGGGCTATAGACAGCTGATTAAACGGTATCTTGTCCGTACAGTGATGATAGGCGCTCGATAACGGAGCTTTATACATCCTTAAAAACATCACAGCATTTAAATATCAAGAAATTAATCCGTTGTGTATCAATCGACGCCCGAAGCGGGGTGATTGATCACAGAGTACAACGATCGACGGCCAAAAGCGCGGCGCGATAAACCGATAGTATTACAAGATATAAGATTGAGCCCTATAATTATATTTTGTGAGCACTTTTTGACGAATAAGTATTTTGTTCTACAAGTCAAAACTTGCGTGCAGTAACACATTAGTTTCGTGTCATAATGTCTTTAAAGTTTACAAAAAAAAACCCAACTATACATCGCTATAAAGGCAATTACAACGGCATTTGTGTTGAGAGACGATTTTTTTATGTTGTATCTAATTACTGTTGTCTGGATCCATCACTATTTCACTTTAGTTTTTTTTATTACAGAGGCAAGGAGCTCTTCGCGTTCCTTTTAAGGCCGCCAGGGCTTTAATATAGACCGCCTCTGTGATCTAGTGGTCAGAGTTCCTAGCTACAGATCCAGTGGACCCAGGTTCGATCCACAACGTTTCTATTCAGATTGTATGTAAAGCAGTACGTCTGGAATGGGGTCAATTCGGCCTCGTGACGACAAATGAGGAGTTACTTAAATGAAAAAGGAATGACCCCGGCCTAGAAAACTGAGATTAATGGCCGGAGGGCTAGTTGGGCTGACCACATGACATCTTCTATTCGCTAAAGTAGGAACTATCTTCACCAACATACGGTGACCACTCTGTCTATATGGCTTAATAATTGTGGGGTGCAACCATGGAGTTTTTAATAATACATATAATTTTTATTATTTTATATTAAATGTATATATTTGGTTTACTATGCCAAAAGTGGTAGTTGCAATACATAATTATAGTTTAATGTATGAACAAACGTTTGTAAATCCAATCTCTTTGTAAGATTTTCACTGCCAACCTTCTTTCCTATAGTGGGCAAAAATTATTAGCAGGTTTCTGACCAGTTAAAAAGTTTTAACTTTGACATTAAAGCAAAAGGTTTTAAACCCTGATATAGCTTATCTCTATCAAATAAAGTCATGTTTTGATTGGGTCACAACAGAAAATTTTAAGATTATGTCGGATTGTTTTATAGAGTTTTATGTTACCATATATTTTTTAACAATTTAAGCTTACTTAAAGTTTTAAATTTTTAACGGATCAGAACCTTCACCTACATTTTTTCGAAAACAATACAAAAAAATATCAAACAACTTTCTAGATAATCTGGGATTTCTAAAAGTCTGCAACGCTTCTTAGGCTCTCCCATGTGGCACTCTTTAGATGTTAGAGGTTTTTTTTTATTTGAGGTATTTAACGTGAGCTTTTTGAACCGACTGATTAGATCAGGACATGACTTATAAACTAACTTAAATCTACAACAGACCGAACTCCAGCCCACGGCCGTTAATGCATCACTGTGAAAGGGTAAACCCACATTTCACCATAGATAAATTTTTCAGCCATACCTGGAACTAAACCCGGGATCCTTCACTCAGTAGGCATACATGCTACCGACTGAGCTAAGGTGTCGGACTCTTGAGATGTTAATGCGTTTATCAATTACTAATTAGGTGCTCTGGTATGCGAAGTAACACGTAAGAGAAGGGTTCCGTGTCATAACCACCTTAACAGGAGAGGTTTTTTCTATTTCTCTGTATCCGTACTTTATTGTTGGGAATAACGGCCTATCCCTGGGAACATTCCGCGGTGGTCCATTTTGGAGTCCTTGACCTTACCAGCAGAGCATGTGTAGCAACATCTCATTACACAAGGTGCACACCATGGACATAAAAACTCACCTCAAGACTGTGTAGCTTTTTTTTTCTTTCGTTTTTTGTACCTCACGTACGATGCGGGTTGGCCGGTTTTGTAGTGAGACTTCTATCAGGGATAGTCACGGTGAGGTTTCGTTTACTGTCCGATCCAAGGAAGGAATACATTTATTTTTGACAGCTAGGCCGGGCACATAGGATGACAAAAAAGTTTCAAAACATGATTATACGCAACATCTTGAAACCATGACACAAAAAACGTTTTAACATACAATAAATGAGGAATTTCTCTGAAAAATATTCTAACTTCGTTCGAGTAAGTTAAAAAATGAATCAAAATGCAACGATCTCGATAGTATTGTGGTAAAGTGATCGCGTCAGGACCCAATGTTAGTGGGTTCAAATCCAACTGAGATTGACGAATTTTTCTTGAGTGATGAAAATTCATAGCACAACTTTCTTTTGGGGGGAAGGGGGGGAGAAGTAAAGCCGTTGGTCCCATGTTGGTTTTGGCATGTAAAAGAACCCTGAAAGGTATGTGAAAATACCTTTCCCGGAAAAATTGGTAAGCCCTTCCTTTCTCGCTCTTAGAAATTATCGTGTGCTAATATATAATCTGTCAGTTCATAAAGTGCACTTCAAATACCTTAAATATATTTTAAAATTGAGCATTAAGATTGTGTATAAAAGTTCAATAGCTAAAATTCTAACAACTATGTTGGGATTTAACTCGAAACTTGCGTCACATGGACAACAGTGTCCGGCTTTGCGCCTGCGCAATGACTTATTTTTCACGAAACACGTGAAACAAGCTGGATGAAACATGGGAGTGGATAAGACAGCTGTTTGGTTCCGACTTGTCTCCCATTGTGTCGTGTGTCATCGCTTTTGTTCTGCTTTGTGTTAGTCAGTGTGCAGTGATTCATTTGAAAGCTTGTAATAAATGTTGAATGACACAAGATGAAACACAATTATACAAAAATGTTTCGTTTCGTCATGTTTCGAAATGTCTTTGTGTTATCTTGTGTACACCCGGCCTTACAAAGCCTACAAAACAACCGGTAATATATTCCTACGACAAGCCATATGATCTTCAGCTGTAACTTTTGATATATAGTATTATCAGGGTCGGCTCGTCCACTAAACCAGTGATTCTTAATCGGAGGGCCACGATAGGTTTTTTTGGGGGGCCCTGAAAACTAATTTAAAATGTTATTTGCTTATTAGTAGATACCAATTTTTCGATTCCGAATCTCAATTTATATTCTTAAATTTTTTCCTAGATTCTTGGATACTCGATTATTATTGGAATAGACCTGAAATGAAGTGGGAACGGCCATATCGGTTTGTATTATTAGAAACCAATATGACTGCCATGATAGGTAAACCCTTTGTACCAATTTGACTTTATTCTGGAAATTTCGGTAAACGTCTATTAAATATTAATTAGATTTTTAAAACATTATTGCCCTTACAAATTACAGTCATTTTAATTTTAGTCTTAAAATTTTGAAATAAACTTTACCTTTGTTATTATTATTATCATTATTCTTATTTAGTTTGTAACGGTCAATTTGTAAAGTATTCGTAATATAGTTCTTTACACAGAGCTGGTATCTGTTAATATGGAGGTTTATTTGTGTTTTTTCTTGAATACATTATGCTACCACGGTAAATATCTTTACATATTGAAGCAAAGCATCAATTTTTAGGTTTTCAAATCTAGTCATTGCTTTATTAAGTTTTACCATACAAATATGGAATAATTAATGTAAGAATGCGTTACAAACGGCCTTTAATATCTGATATTCGCTAATCTCTTAATAAAGCATTCACGATCATTTGAACGTATCTTTAAGAATCGAGGCATCAAGAATCGAAGTATTTTCTTTATTCTCGATCCTCTCGATACCCTTAGGAATCGATAGGTATTGAGGAATTGAATTCCCCATTTCCAGTTATTAGTGATGTCCATTATCTTAAATTTTACGTTTTGGAAGAAAGAATTCGATGATCTCAAGCATTTAAGTACAGTAGACTCTCGATTTTCCGGGGTAGTGGAAGGTAGAAGAAGCAAAGTAATAGAAATCACGGACAGTACAAATTATCCCCAGCTGTTTACCATCGCCATTCAAAATTGTTTCTACTTATTTATGTGTAAAGGGATATTACACAACAGTAAATATTAAAACGTAGCAGTGAAATCGACTCCGAATCAACTCCTACATGCGAGTAATACAATCGAAACAAGAATAGACTAATTAGTGGAAAGTGTTCAACAGCAGAGGTTACGTTAAATACATTTAGGTAAGTTAATTTCTGTTTTTTTTTAATTGTTTGTTAATATAATCAGTAAGTAAAGTCACTATTTTAGAATAAATCTTAATAAATAATAGTTATGTTAGTACAAACTAGGGGGCCGAGAGTAATAAAAGGTTAAGAACCACTTCACTAGACGAACCTGGACGGTCACCTAGGGCTCGAATTCCTAAAGGTGCAATCCAACAAAATGTAGGCCTAATTCGTTAATCCAAACTATTATCGTTGCTAAGCAAGGTTCTGGTCACATTTAAATATCATATTCATTAGATCGAAAAATGACACCTAGACATGGGAATCGAGCCCAGGACCTTTAGCTTGGTACGCCAATGATCTGACCACCAGGAGTCGTCCCGTGCCCACGGTCATTCTACACTCATATTATAAGGCAGAGTCTGTGATGGACGTGCGGAACTCGTCAGCTACACATAAGGGATCAATCAAAATTGCGCGCTATAAGATAACGTAGCCCACCATCGACTCGGGAGAGTTTGTTGCTACCAAGAGTGCAATGAGAATTTGTGCGAATGCGCGTATCATGATAGATTAAATAGCCAATTTCATATTCACTATAGTTCATATATATAATTAGATCATAGTTGGAAGAGCTACGTTGATTAGGTAATGACTTTGAAATGGGTACATGACTGATGATTCTTTTAAACACTGCCGTTTTGACATGCCAAGATTAAAAACTGTAGCTGTAAAGAAAAGGCGCCGAGCAAGCTGAGAGAAGCTTCATTTAAACACTTGGGAAACCACCTGGGAGTGAGTGTAAAAGAATAATGACCAAGGAAGTGAGATAACTGAAAAAGTAACTGTTGAACTGTACCTGAGGCTACGACACTTATAGGTGACCCGTTTACAAATTACAAGCATGTTCACCATAATTATAAGAGATAACCACCATATTTGGAGCCACCATCGCGTAGCCATTGGTGTTCAAACAAACTTTCTCCGAGATCAAAAGGTCTTTAATATTTGGGCACAACAGATTTATCTAATGTGTATTAATAAGGAGGGATTATGTAATAGTATATTAGTAGCTTATGATTTTGCTAACAGCAACACCGAAAAAAAACCTATTGGTAATCCTATATTTTAAAAAAACTTTCATCATCCCAAAAATCCACTTTATTTTTATATTATCTATACTTGAACCAAGTGTACTTAAGGTGGAATGGAAGGGGACACGAGAAGAAGCTAGGGTTTTGCAGTTTTTATGGAAACACTTTTTTGGTTAAAAGAAATAAACTATTGCTCCGGTACGAACATGGAGTTTAATTGTCTTCACATGTTGATAACAACAGTTGTTGAATATCCATCATGAGCATAGCGGCATTAGATGACAAACTTTTTAAATAAAGAGAAAAAGTTGTCACTAAATTCCAGGACACCCTTGACAGATGTTAAAAAATTTCTATTTATTTTGACCAAAAAAAAGTTTTGTCTTGAAAACTGCAAAAACACTGGCATTTTCTCGCATCCCCTTCCATCCCACCTTAAGTTTTCCTCTTAAAATCCCATTCTAATATAGATTAATTAAATCAAGAGATTGTGTATCGGTCTGTCTGTCTATCATGATTAATGCGCGATACCTATTGCACGCAGAAGTCTGAAATTTAAAAATTAATAATCCCTGGTCATGAACATGTGAAACTCGAAGTTGGAGTTTTAAAATTTGGATTTGATTTTTAAAATTAATTAAATATTGGGTCGGGAGAAATAAAATGATTTTTTTTTTCTGTTTGTATGAAGCAAAGAAAAGCGTTGCGATTCATTGCATGGTTACCGCGGAAAATGCCGGATACGTCTGCATTTATTAATTAAAATTACAGTGTTTTTTCATTTTCCCCCCTTTCTATATTTTTCCCTCCCTGTCTTTTTTACATAATTACTAATATGACTTAGTACGTTTAACATGAATGCAAATAATATATCATGATTAAGAACCTTATAATTTGTCCTAATAGAATAAGTTTGAAAATACTAAAGTGAGTATTTTCATTTAGTTTATTAAGATATTGTTTAGTTCAAGTTTTTTAATCGACTGAATTGTGTAAATAAAGTTCATGTGCAAAAGTGCGCCCTCAAGGTGGGGAGGGGGCTAGATTAGAAGGGTACGCGAGTCAAGGTCAGTATTTTTATAAGTTTTACAGTAAAAATTATTTTTAGTCAAATAAACAAACTATTGTTTCGGTAGTCTGTTATTTAATATTTTTTCCCTATTATTATTATTATTATTATTATTATTATTATTATCAGCGCGTCTTACTTACCCGTTCGGGTTATACGCACTTACGCTAATGTGTAATGGTAGGGTGATTGTGAGATGAAACGGAGAACCTACAGTTTAACGTGGGATCCAAACCACGTTGGAGGCCAGGCATTCCCCACATTCACAAGTTGTGATTAATACACGTCTTGTCAGAGGGGAAGGAAGGGTTTGGCAATCAGATAAATCTGTTTTGGGACCGAGGATTGAACCCCGGACCCCTAGCACAGAAGTTCGACACCTTACCCCTAGACCGCCAGATCACTCTTTTTTTATTTCAATTAGTTACAACAAGAGTTCTTGGATATTTGTCATGATCAAAATAACATTTGAACATAAACATTTTAATTTAAGAGAAAATGTCTTGTTAAAATTCCGCAATGCCACTGACAAATATTTAAGAACTATAGGGATTAGGCCTACTATGTGTAGAAAATTTAACAAAATATATCTACCGATTTTATTTTATTTTGACTAAAAATTTTGTTCATAAAAAGTGTAAAAATATGGGTCTTAACTCAAGTTCTCTTCCACCTAACCTTAAGCCAACCCTTGACTCATGTAGAAACGCTTTAATTAAATTGTGTAGTGTGTACCCTAAATAGCGTGGTCAAGACAGTCAAACATTTAAAAAAAACAATCACTTAAGAACATATTTATATCCATACAGATTCATTTTAACAAAATAATTCATTATTATGTTATTTATTACTAGATTTTTTAAAACTAGAAGTAACTTGGTGTAAACCTGCTTCGGCGTCCGCGTGGTCTAAGGCAATGTTTACAACGGGTAGCCCACGACCCATATGCGGCCCACACTCACTGAAAATGTGGCCATCACAGTATCCCAGAGGATAATTAAAGGGAAACCCTCCCTCGTTGGCAGATGTGAAACAGCTAATGATTTAAATATAAATATATGCATTTAGACTTTAGAAGGTCATGATTTCATTTTATTATTCATTTGTTTGATTAATAAAAATATGTATAAATAGCCAATACATTTATATGGCTAAGTTGTTTCGTGAAAGTGTGTACGCATGTATATTTCATAGCACATTTATGGGAGAATAATAAAAAATGTTGGCAGTAAAATTTGAAAGGTTCTACCAACCTAAAATACAATTGATTTATAAGAATAAATTAAAGTAATTATTTATAAAGTGTTATCTGTAGGCCTGTATTAAGTTGATGGGCTTACTTTAGTATATCGTTGGCCCGCGGTGCAAACTTATAGTCTGATTTGGCCCTAGGGATGAAAAATGTTGGACTACCCTGGTCTAAGGCGTCACTCTCATGTTAGACTAAACTGCCGATGACAGGGAAATAGGGGTTCTAATCCCGGTCGGGTGTACCTGAGGGTGATTTTCCCCAAATGGTTTTCCACTTTTCCTTCGCGTAAATGCGGGTACACTTCCTCTAAATTCAAACTTCCTAATCCTTAACTCACTAGCCTAATTAGTAAACCTTAATAGGTAGTAAGACGCGGTGCTAAAAAAAAAGGTTGGTATAGTAAACAAATAGAGAACCCTTTAGCTGAGGAAACGGAAGACACGCCTTGTATATTCGGACGTTACCTCGTGACGTCATGACGTCATAACGAATAACTTTACCATGTGCTAGAGTTAGAAAGAGAGAGAACAAAAGCGATATAAAAAGAAATAGTAGAAAAGATTGAGGTTATGGCCGGTCGCGTCTCCTTGTTTGGAAACAGGAATGGTCCGAACCGGGAGGTGTAGGCAGGGCAGACACAATACAAGATGGTTAGGAAAGTTGAGACCTTTAAGGGTTTATATTCCTTGCACTGGAGGAAGGGGGTTTAATACCGACCGGGTGCATCGGTAGTAGTTATCTTTATTAGTGTTCTACTTCATCCCCTCTTTAAGACAAATGCTGATACATTTCCTTGAATTTTACCTTTACCATCGTATATCATTTGCGTATTTAGTGAAAGTCGTTGATAGTCCGAATACAAAATACACACACGAAATCAATTAAGTATCAGTCAGGCACCTTAGTTCAGTCGGTAACGAGTCTTGGATTCGATTCCCGGCATGGCTAAAACATCCTCATTGGTTACTCCTTCCAAACTGATGAATTAACGTCCAGGGTTTGGGTGTTGTGTCTGTTATAGATTTAAGTTAGTTTATTATTCATTTGCTGATATAATGAGTCGATTCAGAAATTGTGTATGTTAAATACAGTACCTCAAATAAATAAAATAAAAATAATAGTTATCAGATTATTTTCCTCTATTCCCATTAATATAAAATTATTTCTATGTTTTTAAATCCCTGAATATTTACCAAGATACTTTATTTTATGTTAGTTTACAAAAAATTTGTATTAGCATGTCAATTACAATTCATCTTTCAGTTTAATTTTATAAAACATATTCCACTAATAATTATATAGAAATCTTGTCGTCTACACTTGCACTTCCGTGTAAATCACTTTTACCTCCATTACTTGGGAAATAAATCAGACAACCAAGCAGAGAGAGATATAAATACAAAATTTTCTAATAGTTATTTTTGTTGGTCCATTTATTTAACAAGTTATTTTAAAGAGGTGACATGAATAAAAAAAATTTTATGTGTGCTGCGTTGCACTACTCGTCTAGGATATTTCAACTTAATTGCACTAATGGAAAAGGTATGAGGAAGGTATAGTTTATATGAAATGTACCCTCATTCAAGTGGTAACATTTTTTTTTAATCCACCCTCACGGCACCCAGCTTAAATTAGAATTTCGACCTTCCTGTCACTAATGGTTATCTAGTCTTGGGCCAGAATAATGCCTTAGAATTAAACCATTGTTTCCCAAAATTTTGTCAAACGCATGTTCTTTTAGGGTCATCTCCTCGTAAAAAAAATCCCACAAATATCTGCTACTTGTAAAGTACAAAATATCTTTACAATTTTTAATAAAGCTTTAGTCGTAAGCTAAGCAAAGCCCTGACAAAGGGAAAGAAAGGCTTACAGAAGTTTAAATAATATGTGGTGACATAATTTGTTTATTAATCCTACTACTATGCAACAATAGTTTATATCTATTAATAAAATGAAGAGAGTATCTGTCTTTCATGAGAATTGCGTGACATCTACCTCATGAAGAGACCTGAAATTAAAAAAATAGCCCATGTGTGGGAGCTTGTGTATCTCAAAGCCAGAATTTTAAAATTTGGATAGCCATTTTTTTTAGTTAATTAAAAACTGGGCCTGAAGAAATAAAATAAGTTTTTTTTTCTGTCTGTTTGAATCAAAGAGAAGCGTTGCCAAGGGTCACCACAGGCAACGACAGGTACTTCTGCTAGCTATTAATAAAACTCAGTAATACGTCATCTGACCTCTGTCATTCTTCACGTACCTTAGGGGTAAACGTTCCGCAGTTTGGGAACCACTGCTCAAGATCGTGGATACCGAGGTGGGTCACCCTGTATATTGGACTCATTCGTTTTTACCTATCAAGCGGCCATTGCCCGAGAGACGTACAATGACCTGATTGGTTCACTCGGGGATTAATGTGATATATCACTTAGATTTATAGACTATAACCTATAGTGTTACGTTGCGACACTTTCATATTTTCCAAAATAATATTTGTTTTAAACCCGCAACGTTATGCACGTGAACTAGATGCCATGCTCATCTAATTATTTGGTGCATTTAACTTGCACTTTTTGAACCGACTGATTATATCAACACACGAGAATGTATATGAGCGAGAACAAAAGTGCCTCTCAATTTTACCGGGAAAAGGTATTGTCACATACCATCCATTGTTTTTTACATGAGGTGACCTGGTGGTCTAGGGGTAAGGTGTCAGACTTCTGTGCTGGCGGCCGGGGTTTAATCCTCGGTCCCGGCACAAATTTATCTGATTACCAAACCCTTCCTTCACCTCTGACAAGACATCTTGTGAATGTGGGGAATGCCAGGCCTCCACCGTGGTTCGGATTCCACGTTAAACTGTAGGTCCTCCATTTCATCTCACAATCACCCTACCATTACACATTAGCGTAAGTGCGTATAACCCGAACGGGTAGTAAGACGCGGTGCTAATAATAATAATAATAAT